>JACFYI010002873.1:550836-574199 GCA_014898755.1 Handroanthus guayacan
TAGAATATGCAACCTTCTTATTCGAGGAAGCTGCAAGTCAATGGTGGCGAGTTGCGGAACGCAAATGGGAAAGAGAAGAAACTGAGGGTACCTTGGAGGACTTTAGGAATGAATTATTGAGAAAATATATCCCCCAATCAGAAAAAGATCGGAGAGAAAGGGAGTTCATGAATCTGATTTAAGGGACTCTTTATGTAACACAGTACGAGACTGAGTATAACTGGCTAGTGTAGTATGCCCTGCATGTTCTAGTTGATGAGGAAAGGAAAAGAAAAAGATTCGTGGACTGAGACCTAATTTGAGGCGGTCACTTGCAATTGGCTGTGCCTCAACGTATGAAGAAGCCGTTGAGATGACTTTAGATTTAGAAGGAGAATTTCAGGAACTCCGAAAAATTGAAGAGAAGAGAAAAGAAATGTGGTCAAGAAGATTGGACCAAGGCCAAAATAAGAAAAATTTTCAAAATAACAAGCACAAGTTTGGAACTTCAGCTCCCAATATAGATAAAGGAAAAACTCCTATAGCTATGGAAAAACCCAAGTGTGGGTTTTGTGGAGGTACTTCCCACACCGAGGATCAGTGTTGAAAAAAACAAGGAAAATGTTTAATTTGTGGAAACTCGTAGCACACAATCAAAGATTGTCCCAATAGCCATTTCAAGCTGGGAGCTGGAACAAAGAACCAACAACAAGGTTCTACTGGACGCCCTCAAATCAAGGCGCGGACCTATGCGCTGATTGGAGAAGAGGGAGTTGGCCCAAACCAAGTGGTCGAAGGTACGGTATTAATTCAACAACTTATTTGTAATGTTTTATTTGACCCGAGTGCAACACACTCGTTCATTTCAATTGAATGTGTAAAGAAGTTGGGTCTAACTCCAAAATATATGAAAACTTCATATGAAGTTCACACTCCGGTTGGAGGGTATTACGAAACCTGTATTAGGTACCCTCACTATCCCATAACAATAGATAATCAGGACTTTATGGTGGACCTTATTGAATTGCCAATCCAAAAATACGATCTTATTCTTGGAATGGATTGGCTTTATCAGCATCAGGCTATTGTTGACTGTTATGCCAAAATAGTCAAATTGGGTCATGGAGGAGTACAAGATTCAACGATGAGTCTATCAAGAACAAAAACATGAATGTGATTTCTTATAACGTTTCAGGACAATCAAAACGAACAAAACAAACTGATAATGGATTCATATATCACATTCATGTCAACGAACTTATAAGGCTGAATCAATTGTTTGGTGGATCTGTCACCCTTATCACTCTCATCGTATAATCTTTTCACCTTATTCCTTCAAATCACCTCGGAGCATCGCTCACAAGGATATACAGAAACCACCTCTGAGTAGTTACTTAAGAGGATATAACTAAGTACAGTCACCGCAGTGCGATCGACCACGAGCCTAGGAGTAGCTCTTTGGAATTCTATCTTCAAAACTCTTCTAAAACTACCCAACATGCAGGAATTCGCAGGGGTTCCGATCGACTACCCGATATCACTCAATCAAGATTCCTCTGTGAATTCCTTAGGCCCAACCTATCAAACTTAACGAACATGGCATTTTCAAATATATAGCCCCAATTGGGCATGAATTTCAAAACGAATAGAACATATTCAAACATTTAGCCAGGTCGGGCAAGAATTCATATAGACAAGAATTTAACAAACGATTTTGAAATGAATTTCGAATTTGTTCAAAATGAACGAAGCATATTCAAGCATATAGTCATATCGAGGCAGGAATTCAAAGGATCGATAGGTTCAGATAATGATTCGAGTTGGATCTTGGACTTAAGGAAAATTATTTTAAAAGCTTAAAACATTTTCAAGAAATAAGGTATGGATTTGGTTTGGTGAATCAAAGTCGAAATATAAAGATTTGAAACTAGGATGGGCGTTAAATTGCCCAATTTAAAATTTGATCATTTCAATAAAAATAGAGATTTCGAACAATCACGAATACAAGTAACTCAGGTTGATTCTTGGACATGTAGAAATAGTTTCTAAACTCAAATTATTTCAAAAGAATAATTTATAAACTTATTTAAGAAATTGACAATTAATCGAGAAAGGAATATGACTAAAAATAAGTTCGATAATTAATTTTCTTTAAAGTTCGGACTTAGGAAAAATCATTGTGAAATTTTCAAAATATGAAAAAGTGATGAAAAATGGATTTATTTGTAAAACGAAGTCAAATGTAAGAATAGGAATGAAACCCAGAGTGCCATAGCTCTTTATAAAGTGCTAGAGCACCTAATGCTTTTATTTAAATTGAGAGTTCAAAGTAAGTCCAAAACGTGATGTGCTATAGCATCGTTACAAAATGCTATAGCACTATTACAAAATGCTATAGCACATCAGCCTCTGTTTGAGTGTTACTGTAGAAAATAATTCAACACATTTTGATATTATTCCAGTAGCCAAAGTGCTATAGCACTCTTACAAAGTGCTGTAGCACTTTGATGTCTGTTTGGCTGAACGAAATTTACTTATTTATTTCTTTTTCTTCTGCTTTTAAATCCATTTTTCCAATAGTTCTTTTTTCAAATATTTTCCTTTAAAAATCCAAGCTATAAGTTTTAATTCTTTTTCAAGTTTTTATGAAATAAGTTTCTTAAGTCCAATAAATCGATTTTTAAAGTTTCTGTTACGATTTTTCTTTTATGTCCATGGTCCAATTCCTAATAAATGTCAAGTGGTAGGGTTCCAAGGGAGTTCAAGGTTCCATAATCCAAACCACAAAAAAATTCATAAGCTTATGAATAAGATGAATCAAATACAATATCACATATAAGCTCATTTTATAAACAAAGAGATATGGGATAATCAATCAAATGAAGCATTACGATTAAATCAAAGAGCAAGGAAATATCAATGACAAGGAAGCCATAAACTTACTTTAGGTCCTAAGCTTCGATTTAGAGGTTAAATGATCCAAAGATTCGAGTTAATCACCTAAGCCAAAAACCAACATCAAGCATATAGGTTAGACTATTACTTCACCACTCTCAATCCTCTTGTTTAATCATTAGATTCTTAATCTTCTTACACCATCACTTATCAAGTTAGACTATTTGGGAAGAGTACACTCCTTTAGCTTTTTCCCTTTTTGGTTCTAGATTTCTTGAAATTTCTTGAGAGAGGAAAATTTTTCTAAAGAGTTTTAAATATAATGTAAGTGTGTTGGTGGAGGTTGCCGAGAGAGAAAATGAAGAAGAGAAAGGAGGACAATTCTTGCTACCAAATGTGGAGAATAAGTGTTATTGCTTCCATTCTTTTGACTTATTTAAAAAGAAAAATAGAATTCAACACATGGTCATAAAATTTTGTCAATAAAATATTAATAATATCTCCCCATTTTGAGGGATCATGCAGCTGCCCAAATCTGCAGCAATATCATATTTGATTTTCTTTTTTTCTTTTTTTTTTTTGAATATTAGATTGGACTTGAATTTTGTTTGGGTTAACATTTAATTTAAATTGAGCTAGAATTGGGGCTTAAATATGCTTGTTTGGGCCAAAACAACGTCTTCGGATACTATGAAATTTTTTTTGAATGTAGAAAAATATTTGTGGTTGTTTTAAAATTTTTGTGATTGTAAAATAACTTATCGTCTTTAAAAATGAATGATTAAAAATTTCAATTAGGAGAATTTTCGAGATATCACGCTTTAATTTGGGTTCATTGTGGGCTTAGATATGAATAATCATTTAAATGGGCTTAATTTTTTAGCACGCCTCATTTAAGACATTCTAGCCCTATTAGTGAATCCAAAATAAAGTTCTCATCACTTGTTTTGGTTTAATCCCTCCAATAAATGCACAAAGCCCAAATGTATTATGAACTTTTACTAGAAATTCAAATTTAATAACGAAATTAATTGAGTTACTAATCAGTAATTCAGCCTAATAAAATTTAATATCAACAATAATAAATCAGTAAACTCCATCTAACCACCTATAAATGATATGGAAAAGTTATCCATTAAATTCTGTGATTGTAGTTTTGAATTAGTGACCACTTATGCAGTCACAAACCAGTAGTCACAAATTTGGGGAGGTGACCAGGTTTATGTGGCATGTGTCCTTGGTCACTGACAATACTGCATATTGGCTGAATTAGTAATGCTAGTGCAGTCACTAAAGCATTTTTTGTTTTTTTTTTTTTTTTTGTTTTGTTTGTGTGCTTCTTTTTTTATTTTTTTTGGGTAGTGGTAGCATGGACTCATTGGGTGTGGCTGCTTGCAAATTAATGACTGTATATGCAGTCACTAATTAGTGACCCTATGCACGCACTATTATGATTCAGTTTGGTAACCAAGGTTTTTGTGACAGCAATCAAAAAAGCCTTTTTTTTTTTTCCTTTCCTTTTCTTTTTTTTTTGTTAGTGGATGAAGTATATTCTCTATTCCTTCTTTCTTATTAGATTTTCTCATTTCCTCCACAAGTCAATACTGGCCTTCTCCATGTCCTCCATTTAATTTCCAGTTTTTCTCATTTCCTCCGCAAGTCAATACTGGCCTTCTCCATGTCCTCCATTTAATTTCCAGTTCATTACAGACTAGTATAAAGAAAGGTCAAATTTAATTTTAGGATGAATTACAAAAATCACCTCTGAGGTTAAATATAATTACAATAACCTACCATGTATATATTTTATCAAATTACAAAAACTACCCCTAATCAATTAGCTTACTGCATTAGTAAAATTTAACAAGAAGATGAAATGTTCAATGGTTTAGTGTCAATTATAAAAGATAATACTGGAATTTAAAATTTTCCCATACATTAACGTCACCAATTGCCATTAAGAACTAATGTTGTCGGCTAGTTAGAGATGACTTTGTAATTTGAAAAAATATGTAGTTAGTTGTTGTAATTACGTTAAACCTCAAGGGTGATTTTTGTAATTCACTCTTAATTTTAAATATGAAGGAACTATTGATTCAAATTTTTAATTTTTCAAATCTAACATTCACATTTCAAAATGCTCTTGATTCTGTTTTGGTGTTTCGATTGTATATATTCTTTAAGTTCCATAACTGCGGCCCTCCTTCGACTATCTTTTCTCATACATACTTTTGTACCAAAATGGCCATATATTATTTTTATGTTTCCTTAATTTCAAAGAGACAAATATGCTCAAATAACATCTTATATGAACTAGAAGTGGGTGCCACAATCACTACACTTCTAAGAAAATCAAAAAGTTTCTTTATGTGCAAAGCCCTAAAAAAATTAACTGTGTGAGTCCCCCTTTATCTGTGTACCCGCACTTAATTTTGATTCAATATTGAATTTGTAAATATTTTTGAACACTGAATAACAAGCTATATGAGCTTCCAAGTATTCCAAGCATTAACACCAAGAATACATACAAGCTACATCGTTACGCAGAAGTATTAACAGTGCAGAACTAATTAACAATTAATAATTATTTATCTTTGACAGTCACAAACAATCTAGAATAAATAAGCAACTATTGAAATGGTCACTCTTAGTGGGCTTTAGTCTTATTAATGTGATGATTTCCTCTCACTTCATTGTAATTACGTATACATTTTACTAGATGGCTTGAAAATTAATCACGGCGCACAAAAATTAGTCTAAGCTGCTACAAATTCTCCATGTAAAAAAATTCCTCACAATATCTATTATTTATGAAAAATACATTTTTAGACTAAATAAATATGGAAAAAAACAAGACAAAACATTAAGTTACAAAAAATATAAAAACTTTTCGGTGCCAATTTTATACGTTTCTTATGGGAACCAAATATTAGTCTAAAGGTGCAAATTATTAGAATCCTACAAGAGAAAAATGTAATAGTTGTGGCCTCTTTACATGGTCTTTGACAATTTTCACTTCACAAGCTAACTTTTCAAATTGATTTAGGTCCAAAATCCATTTTTAACATAGTATCAGAGCCAAACTCATCCCCAATATTGGGCTATTCAATATTCGTTTCATATTATTCTATGTTCTAAATGTTCATTTTTGAACATGTATTGATTCTTCACCCATTTCATTCTAAGTGTTCATTCATGAGCATTTGGGAAGTGTATTAGAATCTTACATAAAAAAAGTATAAGGGTTGTGGCCTCTTTATATTGTTTTAGGCAATCCCCATCTCATAAGCTAACTTTTGGAGTTGAGTTAAGCTCAAGGTTCATTTTCAACACAAATTGGCAAGAAAAATGAATAATCACGTTACATATATAAATGTTGGGTACTTTTTCTTTCTTTGATTCTTTGTGCTCCCCCCCCATTTATTTTATCTTTTTCTTCAAATTCATGTTGGGTAGTTGTTTTATTGATCGAATGCGATTCATACAAAAAGTAAAAGATTGGAGGTATTGGAGACAGGATTTCCAGGATCCAAGAAGCCCATGATCCAAGACAACCCTTTTGAAGCAATCATTTCATTTGATGATCTTTCATTCTACGTAACCATGATATATCGATCAATCGAGACCAATTTATTAATTTGAGACATCCATCCATCTTACGTACTCATATCTTAATTCCAGGCACCTCTTCTCAAGCTTTTATATTTTGATTCATTTATAATTCCATATAGTTTAATTTGCCCAAAAAATTGCATTAAAGTAAAATTTTAATGAATTTAGAAAATTGCTATTTAATTTCTGTATGAAATATCGATAAATACAGCATGTTAGTGTGGTGCAGTTGATTTTTTTCTGTTTCCAAATTTCATCATCACCCACAAATATATATTCAAAGAAATAACAAGATCGATTCATCATTCAAGATAAGCATGTTTCTTAAGTCTGATCTCTCTCTCTCTCTATTTTCCTTTCCTTTTTCTTATCATTTTATCTCCTTAGACTAATTTATTTAATTGCTAATTTTACCCACCTTTTGAAATTAAAATATCTTGGAAAGATATTTTTTTTTTCTTTTTCTTTTTTGAGGGAGAAGGATTACATTCAATCATAACATAATTATCATTACATCACTATATTTTTAAAGATCAAATGCATAAACTAAACAAGACAAATTCTGTAAACTACCATATAGTAGAAAAAAGCCAACACGCTACCGATGAGATTCAAATTTACACTTCCCATATGTAAAAGGAGAGGTGGTGCCACTTAAATGAAAGGATGACTACACTAAATCAATTACAAAATGAAGATAATTGAATTATACACTAGGAAATTTACTAAATAAAATAATCATTTTTAAGTTAAAGAGTTAATTTTATTCTTAATTATCATAAATTGTTGCTAATTATTTTAAGTAAAATTAAAGTTCAAAAGACTTATAAATATACTATTATCAATTTGATATTTTGGGTGAGTGGTAGATCGAATATATACCTAAGGTTATAATGAGACCTATTCTTAAGTTCGATTGGCAAAATATCCTTGTCACTTTGGGAAAAGGTATCTCATCGCAAAAGGTTTTCCAAAAGAGATTCTATATTCTAATTCTCAAGATATGAGATTGATGCTATATAATAATTCCTTCTTCATTTTGCAACAATATTTTAAGTCTCAATGGCATGCATATGAATATTAATTATTTATTGAGTATAATATAATAATGCGTGCTTCCAAGAAATTAATCTATTAAACAAAAATAACTTATTAAGTAATAATCTATTTAAATATGAATCAAATTATTTTTTATTTACAACTAGTTGTTACATACGTATATGTTACTATTGAATTCAAATAACGACAACTTTAGGGTTTTCATAATTTAGGTTTAATATTCTCGTACATATTTTAAAATCAAAAGGATCGGGGATGTTTCTGAAGTAAATAAAAATTGATAAAAGGAATAATTGTAAGATAATTTTATACTAATTACCTGACAGTGGCTATTAAGCATGAGATGCTTAAGTACTTATTTTGGTATGTTTTCTAATAAGTTGACAAAATTAACCTTATTTTAAAATACAATTACAAAATAGTTTTTAGAAACAATGTAAAATAGTCTTTTTCCTGACCTTTTTTAATATTTATTTTTCTCCAATTATGTGACGCCCCCGAAATCCCGGGGATGTGCGGACCCTAGACTCGAGGTGCATCACTCGCGTTCTATACATTCTAAGTACCAATACATTCAAAAATCGACACAGAAGCTAAAATAGTACAATCATTCAAGCTAAATTCCAAATGTCGATACAAAATTTCAAACTAAGTCCCTTAATACTCTATTACACACCAAGAGTTCAAATACATAGGACAAACTAACTTATCAATACAATCCAACGTTCTATATATGTCATAAGTTCAAAACATAATGTCCATCCCAAAACCAACTAAGTCCAAAAAGCAATAAATTTAAACCAAGGCACAATAGGGATGTCAAAACCAAAATGAGCTATATAATCTATCAAGAGGCTTCAATTATTCATTCATTCACGTTTCCAGAACCTACATGGTAAATAGGGTCATGAGTCCACTAACCCAGTAAAATTTATAGCATGCGAACGAAAATAAGAGTTTAAAGAACATGAGCATAACAAACGATAGGATAAGAATGTGATATGGATAACGAGTCAAGACATTCAAAATGATCAATATACATATAAACATATCTAAAACAATTATCACATTCAAGTCAATAGGCTGAAACAAGCTATTTGGTAGGTCTATCACCCTTATAACTTTAATAAAAACATTTCGCCTTATCCCTCTAACTTTCGAAGGAGCTCATTCATTCGAAATGCACAGCCGACGTACATGTGTAGGATAGTGCTTTAGAATTCTACCTCCAGAATTCATCCAAACTACCTGACAAACAGGGATTTCGAGAGTCCTAGTCGACAATCCTATATTGTCCAAGTTCGATCCTTAAGAAACTCCCCAGGGCTCACATTCATTCATTCGTATGGCTTAGAAAAGAAACGGACATTCAATAAACCAATAAGCCAGCAAGGCATTACGTTTTATGGACAACAATAACAAATAACATTTCAAATAGGCCAAACGTATTCAATCGATCAATCATTTCGGAAATTGGACTATGGACTAGTGGGATTACATTATAAGACTTTGTATTACGTTAAAATGATTGGATATGGATTCAAGATATCAAGAAATAGGATTTTAAAACTCAAAACATCAAGTTTGGATCGAGACTAGGCGCTCGGGCGCGCAGATGGGTACCTGAGCGCCCAAAACGCAAACTCTAGGCCAAAGCTAGGCGCTTGGGCGTCTGTGAACAGTGATTTCTGCACAGAGTGGGCGCCCAAGCACTGGAGCGCCCATATGCGCGTGCTTAAGCGCTCACTCTCAGGTTAAAATCCAACTTTTTGTCTTTTGATTTTTTTTGAATTTTTTATCTAAAAATACTTTTTTGAGGTTCTTATATACATAAAAATATTTATATAACATCGTTTCGGATTTTGGTTTTGAAAATTTTTGAAAGATCGTTTTAACGTCCAATCCTACGATTTTGTCCATATCCTTTGTTTCTAATCAAATTTTTAGTTCGTTTCTCCTCTTAGTCCATGGTCCATCATTCAAGTTTAATCCAAAGCATTAGCAAAGGGGTTTGAGATGGTTCATAAAGTTTCGGATTAATTCATATTCAAGAGTTTGAGCATGAAATAGCAAGAATAGCAATAATCATCACAAGTTTACATGCTCAACATATCATAGAACATTACATATTCAATAACTCAAGACATGCTCGATAAATCAACGAGAAAGCTGGAAACTCATGCTCATGGAGAAGAGAATAAGCTATAAATCTTATCTCTCATAGCTTAAATCCGAAATGTGGTCGATCCAAGCTTATAATCAACACCTATAACCATATACATGTTCATGTCAAACACTATTATATACTATACTTAACCAATCTTAAATCACAAATCCAAGACCTACTTACCAAGTATTGGAGTGAGAGTCACACGCCCACAAGAATCCCTCAAAGTTGAAATCGGTTTTTAAGAAGAGAACAAGGATGCAAATGAGGTGTTTAAGTTTTAGAGTGTTTGAAGAAGTATGAGAAAAGAGGAGTGCTCAGCTGAATTTTTAAGCTTCAACATGGCTTATTTATAGATGAAAAATAGGGCCAAAATTGAGAGAATCAAAGAGCTTAGACCCCTCTAGACAATTTCCAACTATTAGGGGGTAGTGTAGGGTGGCTTGACACCATAGGATAGATGGATGAAAATCCATCCATCATACTGCTGAGTTGCTACTGTTACGGCTGAGCTCTTGGATTTTTAGATTTCCTTTTCTTTTCTTCTTCAATTTTGAACTTCAATTTGGTCAACAAAAGTGCCTATATGTTGGGATTGAGTTGGGCTTGAAATTGGGCTTATAAATTGGGTCATTTGGGCTTGTTTTTGGATCGAGACGTGACGTGAATTCGCAATGTGTTGGTTCGAAATATTTTTGAATACGTGAAATGTGTTTTGGTTTTAAAACGATACACGATTTTGAAATCAAAAAAAATTTCCGATGAATCGGCAATTCAAGAATTTCGTTTAGGGATTCTCAGGTGTTACAAATTATAATTTTTTCTTTTCAATTTTTTTCTCTCCAAATTTATTTTTCAATCATATTATTCTATATAATAAATTCAAGAAAAAATGTTTAAAAACATTAAGAAAAACTGATACTATTTAATATAAATAAACATTTTTTATTTTATCTAATAAAAAAATTAAGCACACATATCGAGTGTGCCTTAATAGCTAATATTATCATTATTTTGCATGGTATGTTTTATCACCAGCCAAGCTTCAAAGGGATAAGTATGTCTTTTAGATTTTAGTGTGCTAGATTTTCAATAAACAAGTAGTGTTCTTTGCACGCGCAAGCACGAGATTGTGGTACATATATGGTCAATTAATGGCTATCGATCACTTTTGATCCTATATATATGTTGATCAACTATTTTAATCCTGTAAGTATTCATTACAGTATATGTTCGTTTTTTCGTAATTTTAGTCATACTCATATGACTAATGACAAAATTATTATTATTTTTTAGATTAGAATTGTAAAATTATTACTATTTACAGGACTAAAATTGCGAAAAATGGGCATAAATTGCAAATTAATAATACTTACAGGATTAAAATTATTGAGTCGATACATACATGACCAAAAATAAAAAGTAGAATAATTACAGGACTAAAAATACAATTTTTCCTTCAATTAATTTAAGCCATCAATCTTAATTGAAACACGACAAAGAGTTCTGTATATGCATTTCTTATGTAATATATTGCAACACTGCGTGCATGTATAGCCAATTTCAATCACTGTTTCTTTTTTTTTTTTATTATTTTACAAACTTTTTTAACTGTAAAAACTCGGAAGGGCGATTTTTGTAATTCTAAAGGGGAGGGATATAGTCTATAATTTACTTTCTCCAACGGGATAATCTAGTAATTATCTCTATTTCAGCTTCAAAGCTTTTTATTTCAAATTTTTTTAATTTTATTTTTCTAATTTTTTTAACTAATTATCTATCCACTATAAAAAAAAAGGAGCAATTACCATAGCTAAAAACGGACGTTAATAGAAAAAAATGATGAAGGAAAGTCATTTATTACAGTTTTACCAAGGCAATGATCCGTGATTTTTGTGGGGTAGCAAGAAGTCTGTTATGACGTATAACTGTGGTGAATGTTTTTACCTCAGTATAGTCACGACAAATGATGTTTCTATCATAATTTTTTAAATTATTGACTACCACATCTATCACAGTTGTTAATTTTGAATTATTGGCTACTACTTTCATCACGGCTAGCTATTAATCTTTTGGTTGAAAAAAATCAATAATTTTGTCATGATCTATCTGTGTATATATATAATTTGGTATCATTTGGATTTTAACAGTGGAAATTTGGAGGTGAGATTTTTGTAATTTCCAATGAGGTGGGGGTAGTCTACAATCACACCATCGTACAACATAATTAACTATATCCCGGTAAGTAACCCTAAATTATATCCTTTTAGTTTAAGAACCGGTGACAAAATGTCTGACCTAGTTGCTATTTGAGAATGGCAAGGTGATACAATGTTTATATTTCTTGTAACGCCCCCCAAAATCCCAGTAGCATTCCGCCCTGAGACCCAGGGTGCGCTAATCGCAATCGAATACATTCTAAAACCAATTCAAAAACTAACAACATAACAAATCAAACTAAAATCCTCAACAGAAAAGAAATATCATGACAAGCCAAAATGTTCCAAACTACATAAACCATCTAACTTAATTACAATCCGTCAATCTATACATTCCTTAAGTTCATAAGTTCAAAAATCGAGGATTGGTCCAAAATACATAAGATTGATCCCAAAATACATCAATGAGTACAAATCCAAAATGAGCAGGAACAATATATCATAGGGCTTTATCCGTTCTTACATCAATGCTAACGAACCTACGTGATGATATAGAGTTATGAGTTCACTGACCCAATAAAACTTATAGCAGGAAACAACAATAAGGAGTTCAAGAAAATGAGCATATCAACAATGAGATAAGAATGCAATTTCGATAAATAATTCAGAAATAATCAAAGTGATCAAAATCGAATATATATCAAAAGACATTTATCACATTCAAGTCAATAGGTTGAACAAACATTTTGGTAGGTCTATCACTCTTATAACTCCAATATATAGATTTCAACCTTATCCCTCCAACTCCCGAAGGAGCATCATTCATTCAGAGAGCACAGCCGATCTACGTGCTCAGGATGTCTCTTCAGGATTCTACCTCCAGAATCCATCCAAACTATCCAATATTCAAGGATTTTCGAGGGTCCTAGTAGACAATCCAACATTGCTCGAGTTAGGTCCCCAAGAAACTCCCCAGGGCCCACATTCATTCATTCATTTAGGCTTGAAATGGAAGGGAACATTCGATCATTCAATAGAGCCGATAAGGCACAACATTTATTGGCCATCAATATCAAATAACATTTCAAATTAGGCCAAATATATCAATTGATCATTTCAAAATTTCGACTATGAACTAGAGGATTTTCGTTTCAAAACTCAAATTACATTGGAAAGATCGGATATGGACTTGATATGTTAAGATTTATAGATTAAAAATCAGGTTTCGATTTGGAAATAGGCGCTTGAGCGCTCAAACGGGCGCCTGAGCCCCCAAGAGCTCAAACGGGTGCTTGAGCGTCCAAAAAAATATTTTGGGCAGAAGCTGGGCACTTTAGCGCTCAGTCTTCTGGAAAATGTAGTTATTTTGCTTAAGAGTAAGCGCTTGGGTGCCCAACGTTGTGCTCTCGAGTGTTGACTCTCGGGTAAAATCCCAATTTTTTATCTTTTGATTTTCTTCAAATTTTTTATCCAAACCTACATTTTTGGGATTCTCTTATACGTAAAAATATTTGTAAATCATCGTTTTGGAATTTGGTTTTGAGATTTTTCGAAGGATCGTTTTCAAGTCAAACAATATGATTTTTTGTCCATATCTTTCATTTTCAATGAATTTTTAGTTTGTTTCTCCTCTTAGTCCATGATCCATTATTCAAAACTCAATCCAAAGCATTGGTATAAGAGTTAAAAGGATTCGTTAAGCTTCAGATTTACATAATCAAGGAATAGAGCTCATGATAGCAAGAACAATAAAGCAAGAACATAAGCTCATGGAGATCACATGTCAAAGGAGCAAGACATTCAACAATATGTTATCAAAATCATTTGGTCAAGGAAAGAATTAAGAACATATGCTCATAAGAAGATGAAGAAAGCCATAAGCCTTACCTCTTAAAGCTTAAATCTCGAAAATGTAATATCCAAGCTTAGTTTCCAACACCTATAACCACATTTACACTCATGTTAAGTTCTATATAATCATTTCTTTAATCATCCTTAAATCACATTCATAAGCTAACCTACCAAGAGTTTTGGATGCGAGTTCACACCTTAAATTTCCCTTAATGCAGAAATCGGTTTTTGAAGAGAGAAAAAATGCAAGTGTGTGCTTTTGAATATATGAAGTTAATTTCTAAGTGTAAGAGGTAGAGAATTTCTGCAGAAATGTTGTAACCAACATTGAGGTTTATTTATAGATGATTAGAAGGGCTTCTAAGCAATAATTTGAACCAAGTCCTCATTTGCAAAGTGAGCCAAGCTTTTTTAAGAAGTCAACACAAGAAATGATGGATTGATAGCCAAAATCCCATCCATAGTGAGGTAGGGCTGCTGCTGCAGCTGGCTGTTTTTCTGCAGATCCAATTTTTCCTTTTTTTTTTTTTTTTTCTTTTGAGTTCAAAGAGGCTTGTTTTTTGTCAACAAAAATGGCTAGGGTCTTGGACCAAGAGTTTGGACTTGTTTTATGGGCTTTTGGGCTCGTTTTCGGGCCGAAATGTGGCGAAAAAATGAAATATGTTTGCTTAAAAATATCTCGGATGCACGAAACTTGTTTTGATATTAAAACGATGCTTGTGATTTTGAAATCGAATAAATTTTCAAAAAAATGACGACTCAAAATTTTATTTCGAGAATCCTCAGGTGTTATATTTTTGCGAGCTGGATGAAATTCCACAATATTTATACAAAAAGTATAATTTAAAGCTATTAGGCTATTGGCTATAATAATGGATAGCATGCATATTTGAAACTTTGGACTCAAATACACATATAGAAGCGAGCAACTCAATATCATACTGAAAATCTAAAATCACATATCCTCGAATTGCACACATAATTAAGTACCTCCCCTAAGTTTGTGATTTTTGGGAACTAATCATTTCTCGTGATATTGGGGACAATCCACACATGAAGAATTTGAGTTTCGACAATAAATCACTACTAACAAATGCAATCCTCCAAAAATCCTTATTTAAACAAAACCTGTCTGTCCCAGAAAGCAAACTGATTGATCCAATCGAGGCCTTTGCCTCCACCTCACTCTCCTCCAGTCCAATCAAAACCCACCACGTGTCCTTAACACCGACACCCAGTATTAGCCTCCGGGGCAGTTATCTCCATCGTCCTTAACGGCCCCGGAACCAACCCACACGTGCATGGCCTACTCTACATACATATATACATACATATTTCCAATACCACATTTTTCTCTTAAGCTAATTCTCTCTCTCAATTTGGGGAGTTAGAGAGAGAAAGAGAGACAAACAGGAAGAATTTACTCGGTTCAGACGAATTCTTGATGTTTAGAGGTAATTACAAGCCCCTACCGCAGGTTTTTCATTCCATGAGTATATATTTCTGGGATGGAAAGGGGATGGAAGTTCAACGTTGAAGTTTCACCAGCTTGTCCACGCTGTGGTTCTTCCAACACGAAATTTTGTTACTACAACAATTACAGCCTAACTCAACCAAGGTACTTCTGCAAGGGTTGCAGAAGGTATTGGACTAAAGGGGGTTCACTTCGGAACGTGCCCATAGGCGGCGGCTGTCGGAGAAGCAGGCGGGGGAAATCTCTTCGCGCCTCCACGGACAGCGGCGTTAGTTCTAGGACTTTAGTCCACAACGGAACTGAACCCACTAGCTCGGTTTCAGGGGGCCCCGATGGTACTTCAACTAGTATTGATCTTGCTGCAGTTTACGCGAATTTCCTAAATCCAACACCTCGGCCAGAGAATAATAATAATAATCAGAGTAGTGAAACACTTCCCGGTGATGGGATTGTAATTCCGTCCCTCGAGTTTCCGAATTTTCATTTGGATTCCCATGAGAGTGGGTTTTTTGAATGTGGACCTTTTCCGGGGAGGTTACCGGAGACAGAATTGTTAGGGAGTGGTAATAGTACGATGTTTTATGGTGGTGTTGATCAAGGGTTTCATCAGGATCATGATCAGGTCATGACAGGAAATGGATTTACGAGTTTGATTAATCCGATGATGGATAATACTATGTTGCCTCCGTTGCCAGGTGAAGATGTTGATGCTGTTTCTGAAGGGATATTGTGGCCGGGTTCCGATGTGGGATTATCTAACCAAATCTTGGCCCCGCCAAGTAATGAAATGGCAGCAGCAGCTGGGGTAGCGGGATCAGGAGGACAAAATTCACAAGTGTTGAATGGAAATGTGAGCCCGTTTAGTGCGTTGAATCTTGAAGCTTTTTTCAGGACTTGATGTAATTTGGTTGATTATTATTCTTATATATAATATAATTGTATACATTTACTATATTATACATCTTATATAAATTTATGGTTTTGTATAGGTGAAAATTATGGCATAGCGTGAGTTGAGATGTGGAATTCTGCTAAAAGGGTTAATGAGAGAATTCAAGCGATTTACGATTTTGGAAAATATTTCTTTCTTTTTCATTTTGTTTTCTAGGGTGAAATAAATAATTGGGCTGTATTGAGTTCACTTTCTTTTTTCTTTTTTTTTAAATATCGAGTTCATTAGCATCTTCATTCATTTATAAGGGTATTTCGAGTTAATGCTGCGATGTTTTCTTTATGGCAACCTAATCGAAGTCTTTGTAAGATGGTTTTTGAAGGGTATTTAGGTCCAGATCACCGTAGGGTAACTGCGAGATATAGGCTATGGTTTTGCAGGGATTCATGTTAGCGTTTCAATTTCAAACAGATTCTTTTTATTAATTTTATTTTTATTTTTACTTTTTTGGGAAAACATCTTGTTTCTATATATAAGAACATAGTTACCTAATACTCTCTTTTGCCTAGAGTACCGCGAATTGGTACTCGCGTACCAATTCCCGGTACTTTGGCGTATTGGTACTCTAAAATTAGAGTACCGGATGTATATTAGTTTACGATAATATTTTATGGTACTTGAATTAGTATTTTAAAATTGGTGTACCAAATTATTGAAAGAGGAGCACCTTATATATGAGTCTTAGTCTGGAGAGATCATTTGAACGTTATTTATTTTGATCTACCAGCTATCTTCCTTCAAAATATTATTAATGTTGGCAATTATCCTTCTACTTGATTTAAAAGTTTATCCACTAAATTATCCGAGCGTACCGCGTACCAAAAAAACATACCGACTAAACCTACCCCAGCGTACCGAATTTTTTATAAAAGAATATACCCGTACCACGTACCAAAGAGTACCGCGAATTCGGTAACTATGTATAAGAATGGACAACTATCCATCAAGCCCTCGAACAGAGGTTCCTATCCTATGTTATACTAGGTCTTTGTGGTGCTACGTTGATGGAATTAGTATTTAGTGATTGGTTCAAGTGTGAAATATGTTCATAATTGAACACGAAAGTTCAAATATGATGTAGTTGGAAGAGATTGAAGGTGGCAACTACTGCTGTCTTCCTTTTCACTTACCAGAAGAGAATGAACAAGAAGTACTTGTCTTATTTTTTCGGGCAACAACATCGTACATGCAGACGAATTCCATGACAAACAAAATCATTTTTATATTAATTGATTTCATCAAAATGAATTCATGAATTTCGAGTACTTATTAATCCCCACACAGAAAATTAGTTTGCAAATTAATTGTGCGTCTTTAATTTTTATCTTATAGTATATGTTATATGATAGAACGATTCACATGTACATTATAATCTGTATTTGCTGAACTGAATGGCATATATGAGTTTTTCCGTAAGTGCCCCACTTTGTTAAACTTTTGTGCCACATTATAATCAAATACAAATATTAATTACTTCGTTTGTCTCTCTTAGTGATTATATATAGCAAAGTTTTTTGCTTATAAATAGCAAAGTTTTTTGCATATTGTGTATTTTAAATATTTTTTCTTAACAAAAAAAAAAAAAAATTGTTGGTTAACTTCCAAATTTTATTTAACTCTTAAGTATGTTTCATGAAGCTCCAATTTCAATTCTACTAAATTTATTATATAACTGATAACTTCCATCTTTTATAATATTTTGTTGCTTGTATAATTTCTCCAATGATTTAGCTTAACTAATTGTTTAAAAAATAAAATTCTTCTCAAATTAAAGTTATGTAAACTCTCCCCCACATTTCAAAAACTTTAATCATTCAATTTTTACTCTCATACTATTGTTATATCTCTGATTATAAATGGTTGTTCATATACTAATTTCCCAAGGATTGAGCTTAAATAATTGTTTTAAGGTTAAACGTTTCCTCACATGATTAGAATGGTATAATCTCACCCCACAAGGACATGAAAATTGGAACGATATTTAGACTTTTACATAATCGATTGATTGATTAATTGAAAATTTGATTTTTCTATGTTGATCTTAAATGTAGATATTATCCTAATTCAACCTACTTAATACGCTATAATGAAGTAAGAATCCTATATTTCGTAATTAAGAAAGGATAATAATTACAATTAGTAGGAATATAATTTTTTTATTAGGCTAGCTTATTGGTTAAAGCTATGACATTAATCTATTCTAAAATAGTGTTTCATCTTTTATTTCATATCTTTAAATACATGTCATTATTTTTAAAAGAAAATAATATTTATCAAAGCATGAAATAGGAGATGAAATATCATTTTAAAATGGGGATCTTATTTGATGTTCATACATAGCAAAAATTTATTCATCTCTCTCTCTCTCTCTCTCTCTCTCTCTATATATATATATATATAAAGTGTGAGAGGCCAATATAGTTATTTTGGTTATATGTTTTCATATATCTTGCCTAATTAAACTATCGTTTAATATTAATTCACCTTAGTTTCTATCCACAATACAATAAAAAGTCATTAATTCAATAATTTATGTATTTATATTGAATTATATTTTATATTTATATTAAATATATTAATCATATTCTAATTATTATGTACATATAAATCAAGTCTGCATTTTATTTTAAAACGCATGTATGTAACTTATATCAGTTATTTTATGTACACACATCGAGTTTGCAGTGAATACTAGTATGTATGATGTATATCACTGTTACTATAAGACATATTAATCATAACAGGCCACTTAATGAATATTTTCAATAACATAAAATTTAAACCTATGTACCACTTTTATAATTTCTTCGAAGTGGAAAAAAAATAAATGACATGGTAAGCCTCAACATAAAACATAACATTTATAAATCATAATCAACACATAGATTTAAAATTATATATATATATATACCTATATGGTGCCTTGTAGTGGTAAATACTAGCATATACACACGTTATTAATTATTTGAAATGAATTAATCTCGAAGTTGAAAATGTAAGCATAGGAACTTGGAAGACCAAACATAGATTTGAGTGCATCACATGATCCCAGAAAGCCCATGATCCGAGAAATTTTCAATACACGGCAATCATACTCATTTCTCAACCTCCTAAACCAAAATTAATTCTTTTAATACATGTTATATATTCAAACCCTAGCCATTTCAATTTTCAAAGTAAATCATAGACTAATTAATATTAGCAAGAATTAAGTTCAATTATTAGTCAAAACCTGTCATATTTTAATTAATGCATTTCATTGCGTAAAAACTAGGAACCTGCTCTGAAAAATTTTTTGGACCATGTCAATAATATTTGTTATTTGGAAATATCTTATTATATGCTTGAGTTTGAAATTACTACGAAAAGCATGAGGATCAAATTATAAGTTGTTTTTTAATATTGTAATTTAATTAATTAATTTATCTCATAGCTTGATATGACGTTTCTACACTAATTTTATTAAAAAAAAAATGTTTTCAACTATGTGGATATATGAATTGATCTAGCAATCAGGAGCCAGTGTGGGTTCATGATCTGGAAAGGTCAATTAAGCAAGTTGATGGTTCAAGGCTGGAGGATTATGATATTAATATATATGGAAGTCGCGATTGGGTCATAAGAGGACCTGTAAGCGGTCGCATTATAATATATATGATTAAATGACCAATTAAATGAAAATATGAACGATTATAGATTTGCTTATTTTTTGCGTAGTTACTGCAAAAGCTGTTAGGGAGAGTACGTGTGTAGGTTATAGAGATCATCTATTTTAAAACGATATTTTATCTCTTATTTCATGTTATAAATACATGCTAACTATTAGGGCTGTCAATGGATATTCGAAAATTCGATTACCGTTCGCATTCGTATTCGTTTATACTAGAAATTATTCGTATTCGTTTAAAGCGAATATTATCCGTATTCGATTAGGAGATATTCGATTATAAACGGATACGAATATGGTAATCATGTATTCGATTCGTTTAATATCCGCTCCGAATACATATCCGATTGATATATCCGTTTATGTATTCGATTATATCCGTTATTCATATGGAATAAATAATATTTAAAATGTTCTTATATATATAAGATATTCTATGAACAAATGCATGTATTTTGTATATATTAATAATATTTTTAAAAAACTTATACATACTATATTATTGTACATAATATATTTTAACATTTTCTAATGTAGTTTAAATATCGTATATAATTAGATTATGGACTTTTAGTCTTTTTATCTCACAAGTTGTATTTGTTGGTCTTGCTAAATTGATTAAACCAATCGGATATGGATATCCAAAAAATATATATATTTGAATAATGGGCATGAAAAATATATATATGATTCGAATAATTACAATCGAATGCAAATATTTAAAAAAACATATAACTATCAACGGATACGGATATATCCGAATTCGTTTAATATCCGCCGGATACGGATACGGATATTATTTTCAATATCCGCCTGTAAACGGATACGGATATCCGTATCCGATAAATTAATTGGATACGAATATAGAAACAGTGTATCCGATCCGTTTAATATCCGTTTACACCCCTACTAACTATAAGAAATATTTTCATATAAAAACAATGAATTTTGGATGTGATATATAGTTGGTATGCACTCACACATTGAAAATAAGAGATGACATATAGAATAGAATAGAGTTTTTTTTTTTTTTTCTTTTTTAATTTGTCTTTCCTTTTTTTAAAAAGAAAGTAATTACAACATTCAAAGAGTACATCAATTTATCTCAATAATAGATAAAGATTAATACAACATCAAGGAAAATTCTTAAAAACATACTATAGAAGAAAATTCCCTAACACTGATGGGAGTCGAATCCATGACCTATAGGTTATGAGACCTCTATCTTGCTATTTGGACAAAGGCCTCTTTGGCGAATAGAATAGAGGATTCAAAGTGATGGAACAAAGGATCCAAAGTAAGAGATATCATGATGCCAGCTAAAAGGTTGGCGACTTAGTTCGGAACTATTTTAAAATGGTATTCCAACTCCTATTTCATGTTATATATACATTCAAAGTGTAAAAAGAAAAAATAATTTCCTATAAAAAACACAAAGGTGAGAATGTCACACACTTGATATGTATTCGTACGATGAAATAAGAGATGAATATGGAATGAAATAGAAATTCTAAATAGTACAAAAAATTTTGCTAAAGCATAGGAATTGTAAACATATATATATATATATGCATATAGTAGTTTGTGTTAATTCTAGGTAATATCATCAATCTCACTTTTCCCCACACAACACTTGATCATCTTTAGTTTTAATGCATGGTTACACGATTCAAATTTTGGTCCATTACGGTTTGTTTCTTCTATGGAAGCCAACTAAGCCCAAAGGATTACAAAAGCTGTATAAATATGTTGGAAGTCTTCAAAATATGCGATAAATTTTCTGTGCTCCTTTGAAAAATTGAAAAGAAAGACTCAGATGTTACATGGGTCAACATACGTATAATCTCTACATTTTTTAATTTTAGATTCTATAACTGATGTACTTGTCATTTACTTTCAAAGTTGATGAAGGTTCTTTCAATTCTACAAAAACGGCTATATTGTATTTTCCAACTGGAAATGAGCAAAGGTGGCACTGTCGTCTTTTTCGTGTAGTTTAGGTTGAAACTTGTAATTTTCTTTTTTAATTTAAGTTTCAAAATGTAAAAATACTAATAGTTTAAGATGCTCAACGTAATTTTTCCGTTGTATTAAGATCTAGAGAGACACGGATTGACAGCAAAATACATGGAATAAAGTAAATAGTACAATTAATTCTAGTTTACTTTTGGTTGCCGATATCAATCAATTTGACATCATGAGACAAGAAAACAAGCAAATTAACCAAAACATGAGGCAAAAAGGAATCCATATAGATTTTTCTTTCTTTCTTTTTGTTTTTGTTTTTTTTTTTTTGGATAAAATTGGGAAATTGCATTAGAGAAAATTAGTTACCAAATTAATGAGTCCAAAACGTGTTCTGCACGAATGGTAATCGGTGTCAGGATGAAGGCCACCATTTCAATTCCATTGCAATGTTGCAGATCGGTCATGATCATTCTATACATTTTTTAGTTTAGTATACTAAATGTTTTCTTGTGAAAAAGTACAAAAAATATAAAAATATGTAAAAATTATCATTTCATAGACTGGATTTTAACCCTTTTGTGGACGATTTATCAATGGAATATCAATTTACAAAATGATCGTTCAATACTAGAATATTAGAAGGGAGAAGGTTGTTCCTGTTCCATTCCAACTATTCCACCTTCTTCTTCTTCTTCCCTTTTTTTTTAAAATTTTTTTATTTTCTTCTTCTTCTTCTTCCATTGGAGTGAACCATGGCAAAACTGGGTATTCCCATCACAGAACAGAATACAAGGAAGAGAAATAGAGGGTACCACCCCAGCAAAATCACAAGATCCAGCCGACTTTGCAAGATTATAAGGACAACAACTATAGAAACAAGATATCATGAAAATCAATCTCTCTTTTCAAAATTCAACTTCTCAAAAGTTGTGAAAGTCCCAACAAAAATCTTAACTCAATAATTTTTCAGTTCCTAATTCCTATAATCTTCTAACCAAATTCAGTAATACACGGAACTAAATGTATTTTTTACAACTTAATTTCTACCTTTATACAACTACACTCAACATGGATATGAAGAAATCAAATTACTAGGCATGCATGAAGAATTCCTCCATGCTTTTGCATGCAACTTAAGCATCTCCCTTGCTCTCTCCTTTGTCTTGGATCCACAATCAGCTTGAAGAACCAAAAACAGTTTCTCCACAATACCAAACTGCACCATGTCCATCAATACTGCAGGAGTTGCCAAAAATTTCGAAATCGAATGCAGAATTCTTACGGCCCTTTCATTTGCTGCTTGAGAAATCCTAAGTATCTTCTTCGAAACAACAGCCAATCCAGCTCCGTGCTTCAGCAGGTCGGCTCTCCCCTCCGGGCATTGGCACAGCAAATCCAGCACAATCAGCGCCATTTCGCAAGCCCTTTTGTCCAAAGAATCGAGTAAAAGATCTATTAGTACCGGTACTGCCCCTGCTTCTACTGCTTTGATCCGATTCCTTCCCCAAGGGCATACAGTGATTAGTACTTTGAGTGCTGCTTTTGAGGCCTTTTGACAGATTTGATCTTTCAAGATTTGA
>JACFYI010002873.1:596541-610545 GCA_014898755.1 Handroanthus guayacan
ATGATAGTTGTCCCGACAGGGAACTCTATGGAAAAGGTCGTAGTTTTGAATTGAATCGTTACAAAACGGATGACGTAGATTTCAAGCTTTTGAATGTAACAACTCTGACCTATTTAAATTGCACGTAAACACCAAAACAAGTCATTTCATCCGTTTTTTTTTTTTTTTTTTATAATAGTAAATTTATTGATATTGAGCAACAAAATACAAATGTACATGGTGGAAAAATAAATAATCAAGCAACAAAATTGAAGGCTTAAACAATAAAAACTCTAAAAATAAATAACAAAGCAATAAAATTAAATTGATGGCTTAATCAAACACTAAAAACTCTAAAATGGGACTCAAAGGAACACCAAGACAGGGACCAAAAGAAGAGGGGAGGTTCGGATGTCATGACCATCAATGGGAGGAATCTGAAGCTTTTCTTAAAGTTTTTTATTCGAGGAGAATAGAATAACTTGATGATTCATTGACATTTCCATTTAAAAATGACTTTAAGAAACGCCTCTTAAAAGAATCTTCAGTCTTAGTGTACTTTTATTTGCCGAACTTGCATTTTTGTCTTTCTCCATTTGTACATATGTTAATTTCTTTTATTACCGTTAAAAACGTTATTCATGATAGACCATAACCATATTGAATATTAAGCTGAGGTTGGAAGGGGTTGTCTATGGTGTGATGTCCAATTGTAGCTCTTAGGCACATCCCAGCCGGCAGCCACATCCTTATCTTGAAGGTGAAATTGGGCCATTAATTGATACAAGAATTTGTGAGGTGGAATGTTAATGGATACTCAAAAATTCAATTACAATTCTGATTCGTATCGTTTATATGAAATTTTATTCATATCCATTTTAGACAGTTATTATTTGTACTTGATTTAAAAATATTCAACATATTTGATTATCAGTAATTTAATTATATATGTTGTCCATATTCGATAAATAGTACTTAAAATATTACCATATGTATAACATATACTCTATGTACAAATTCATATATTTTACTCGTTGCCCTCTAGATGAAGTGGCCTCACCTTTTTCTTTTCATACACTGTGAATCCTATAAAATCATATTACTATATGAATACATATACGAATTTACAGTACAAAAATATTGACTTTTTGCAACCCCAAGTTTAATAGCTGTAGTGGAAGCAGTAGCCAATTAATAGCTGTGGTGGATATGGTAGCCTATAATCCAAAAAATCGTGGTGGAAACATCATTTGCCGTGGCTATATTGATATGAAAAATATCTACCATGGCATATAGCCGTGGTGGATTTTCCGCTACGCTCACAGAAATCACGGATTATTGCCGTAGTGAAGCCGTAGCAAATGACTTTTCGCCACTATTTTTTCCTATTAACATCGAATTTTAGCCGTAGTAATTGCTCAAATTTTTTGTAGTGTTAGTATATTAGGTAAGTTAATTGGGCAGTTCTAGCATAAGTCATGCTTGTAGGTGACTATCCTAAGTCACCATCTAAAATGAAGACATGTGTCCTATTTTATATTTTCTACAATAAGTAACTTTGAAATACTACATTCTTTAAAACCGGTTAACACAGGTAATTACCCTAGAATTCTCCCCTTCTCCATCTCACGCTTAAAAAGCTCTCTCTTTCAATCATTTTTTATTTGCTTCTCAATCTATTTTCCCTCTCCCCCTCCTCTTTATTTTATTTTGTTCATATTATTTTTTCTTCTTTTTTTTTTGAGATTCATTCTTTTATTCTCTTTCTAAAAAATGGTGGATACATACAGTTCACTGAATTTACTTTTCCTATGGAGAGAATCTCAGTTGAAGCGGTGCTAGAAATTGTTGATTTCCTTTGCTAGAAAAGGCATCGATCGGAGTCAATAGCCGTGGAAGATCGATATCAGCCCATTGTTTGCTTCCATTATATTTCGGTGCTGAATAGGTAATCGAAAATGTGTGTTCGTGTGTCGGGTAGCTTGCTTTGTCTGCAATGGTTTTCCCTTTTCTTAATTTATGTATATAACCACTATATGCTTATCCAGCGGACGAAGCAACCCCAAGCCCCCATTTTTACGAGCTCAAATTCCATGAAGTAGATTCTTTCTATTAAAATACTGTAGGTGTGGTTGAAATTATTTTATTTATGTTATGTGTGGTTGAAATTATTTTATTTATGTTATCTTATTGTTCTTTAATTTTTTTTTTATTTGTTTAATTTACATGTGGGTTGTATTTTTTTGGCACGTCAGGTGGGTTAATCTATTATCAAAACAAAATTTGATTCTAATTTCTATGAATGGATGATGGAAATGAAGTATATTAAACTTTGAGGAAACTAGAAGGGTAAATTTGCAGTGGTAGTTTTAATTGAAACTGTCTCAGTGAAGTTTGCGGCAATAGTTTCAAAATGCGTACTGTGGATTGTAATTTGGAAGGTTTTTATAAATTTGACGAGGAACAAGATAGTTGTATGGGCGAACCCTTAAGTGAAGGAAATGATACTGTCAATGAGGATGCAGGAGAGGCGTTCGATAATTTGTCTCAGGAAAATATTAATGAGGATGTAGGAGAGGCATTCGATAATTTGTCTCAGGGAAATGATAATGCTAATAAGGGTGCACGAAAGGCATTCGATAATTTGTCTCAATGGACAAACCCTGCAAAAATATTACAGTTAGAATTTAAAAAAGCGGAGGAGGCCGACCAGTTCTACAAAGCTTACGCTACTACAATGGGCTTCAATGTTCGAAAATCCCATAGAGACAAGAGGGCTAGTGGTATTGTAAAAAACATGGAATTAGTTTGTTCAAGAGAAGGATTTCGGGCACCACTTAAAGAGGGTCAACAACGAATTCGAAAGCCCAAACCTGAAACAAGATGCGGATGTCCAGCACGTATTCGATTTGCGCATGACATTAGTGATGGCCTATATAAAGTGACAGACTTTAATCCTCACCACAACCATCCATTGGAGACATTAGAGACTGCACACATTTTGAAAGTTAATAGGTACGGTTGTGGCTTTGTATGATGAACAATTATATTTTGTTTGTAACATCATTTAGAAAATTGTAATGTAATATGTGACATATATGTTTCCATTAATTTAGATGTGTGAGAATAATGTTTTAATTTTGAGCAGCTTTCTATAACTTACAGGACTATTGGAACACCTGCGCAGTCGCTGTTGCATGGTTTGATCTCTTCCGGCATTGGGGCTGGCAAGGCGATGGATTTTTTGGAGCATCTTGAGGGTGGTCCTGGGAAGCTTCCTTTTAGTCGAAAAGATGGTTACAACCATCTAAATAAACAACGAATGGAGAAAGTTAGACAAGGGGATGTAAATACGGCACTAGCTTGGCTTGATGCTATGCAGACTCATGACAAGGACTTGGTTTTTAGCTACACAGTCAATGAAGAAAAAGCACTAACTAAGCTCTTCTGGACCGATGGAATGTCTCGTGCTGAGCAAGGGCGACTCCACCCTTGCAAGAGTGGGGTCACTTGACCCCACTCAAAATAAATGTATTATATATATTTTTATATTATTATAAGTAAATTTAATTTTTATTAGTTTATATTTATAATTTGACCCCGCATTTAGGACTTCATAATATTTAATTGACCCTTACTTTTTCTTTAAAATACAAAATATATATTCGCATATACACCAAAAAAAAATAAATTATATATTGTCCTTGTTTCTCTAATCTATATTTTGTGATAAATACTCCATATAAATTATATAAAATCACAAGAAAGATCAATTTTGAACATCCATTTCAACGGGAAAAATATTTCATCAAATAGTGTTTGATAATCTGATATTGGGAAATTATTTTCGCTGGAAATCCAACATCTTAAACTTTTCATAGTAGTCATTTAAATCAAGGTCATCCGATTTTTCTACGATTCATTATGAACTTCAAAGTTTGTAATGTTTAGGTCAGAAATATTGCAATTTAGCAAGATTTTCATTTAAATCCATGCGATATCTTTTTGAACTTCTATTGCGCTTATGATTCTGCATTTTGTAAATTTTTCAAAACTTTTATAGTTTATTTGGATTGTTATGGAATTTATAGATTTTGTAAATTTTTCACAACTTTTATATTTATACATGTGTATAGTTTCAGTTTTGTGGTTTAAATTTCTTATGGATAATTATGGTTATTTTGTAAAAGTAGTAAAATGAATATTTAATTTGAAAAAGAACTTGGCAATATACAGAAGGATAATTACCTTTATTTTTTCCAGTGAGTTTGCAATATTGAAAATATTAAAAAATTAAAAAATATTAAAAATTAAATTTAGCAACATTTTAAGAATATTAAAAAAATTGACCCCAGTGACTAATATTTCTGGAGTCGCCACTGGTGCTGAGTATAGACTGTTTGGTGACGTGTTGGTCTTTGATAGTACATATAAAACAAACACGTATCGGTTTCCTTTGGTGTTATTCTGTGGCGTAAACAACCACCTCAGCACCTGCGTATTTGGTGGTGCACTATTATTTAATGAGAGTGTAGAATCTTATCGTTGGCTTTTACAACATTTTCGTGAAGCTATGGGCGGAAAGAGCCCTGAGTCCATTTTGACAGATCAAGATGCATCAATGCGTCTAGCAATTGAATTGGAGTTCCCGAATGCCAAACATAGGATCTGCAGTTGGCATCTTGAGCGTAATGCCATGAACAATGTTAAGATTCCTCCATTTACTCGTGATTTCGGTGCTTTGCTTAAAAAGAATTACTCCATTGAGGAGTTTGAAATAGCTTGGCTGGATATGATTGAGAAACATGGTGTTGCAAATCATCCCTGGGTCATTGACATATACAAGAAAAGGGAAATATGGAGCGAGGCGCATTGTCGAGGGCATTTTATGGGAATGATGAGGACTACACAGCGAGCAGAGTCTTTGAATTCCTTATTTAAATTGTCAGGTAATCAAGGTTTCAAGATTACAGAGCTTTTGAAGCATTACCACAACATAGTTGGGAAAATCAGAACAAAATTCTTTGAGAAGCAGGAGAATTCAGAGAGATCCACACCAATGATAAAAAACACTGCTTTACGGACGTTGGAAAGGCAAGCCGCTTCTTTGTACACAAATAAAGCATTTGCTTTTGTGTTGGATGAAATTGTTGAAGAGCAAGGTCTTATACTGGAGGAGTCGCTTGACAAGGGAAATGGCATGTATTTCTTTAAGTTTGGTAACTACGAGAAAATTGGTTCTAATAGTTGCTGTGTTAGCATTGATTGGTCAGCTAGTGAATTCCTTTGTCAGTGTCAAATGCTAGAGTCGGACGGTTTGCCTTGTCGGCACATTTTTTCATCATTGAAGTATTTAGGTGAGACAATATTTCCTAATGCTTGTGTAAACAAGAGGTGGACCGTATCAATTGGCTCAGAGTTGGCTGGTTTTTTCCATGTTCCTATTGTTAATAAGAAACCGCAAAATATTGTCCTATTGTTAATGAGAAATTGAAAAAATTTTGACAAACTGCAATATCATGTCATTCCTATAGCTAATGAGAGAATGCAAAAATCATGTCACGGGTGCAATATGATATTTGTAAATATAGATGCAACTTACATTTGAATGTCAAAGTAGTAGTATTTCCGTAGTAAATGGCCCTTAATATCAGCCCCTCCAGCAGACGAGAAGTTCAATGACAGTTAGAAGTAAAATAAGGAAGTTAAAAATTTTCCTTTTCACGTTAATGGGGGTGTTTTATTGCCAATTAAACAGTCATTTGAAATTATGAGCAGAGATCCTTGTCTTTTGTCTTTTACAATTGTCTCTGGTCTTTTACAATCCCCCACAACAACCGTTAGCAGCGCATTGATGGTTATAGTGCACGTTTGTTCCCATGCTGTGATTTCAACCAAAAAATTTGGCAGCTTTTTTTGTATTTATTGTGAAGTCAGCCGGCTTTTTCAGTAATTTGCACACTAGATCAGTTAATGGTTTCTTCACTTTGTCTCTTCCGATTCCTTTGCCCTTTTAACTGATCAGTTAATGCTGCATTAAATGCATGAGATATTCCATGCTAAAGTAATTTGAACAAAAGTTCATTTTACCAATTTTTTTGAGCAGATTCACCAATATCATGTGCTGTGTGTGTGTATATATATACACACGTTATGTCCTTTTTTGTCCATTACATCATACCACCGTGATTAATATATAAGTATATTTACATATAGTTGGCTTGGTGATCGCTGTTAAGAACCGTTATTAGATCAATTATTATTAGAACAATTATTATGCTATCAATTCAATTTGATAAATTAATGTTTAATTTAAATTAATTTGAACTATATAATTGTGTAATCAATTTAGACGAATTAGATCCGCATGCAATCTAGCTAGTTTCCTTGTTACCATCCATAAATCAAGGCTTAATATCCTTGTTACCACATTTGTTTTTCCTCTCAAAAAATAAAAAAATAAGTTAGGACATTTTAGTGTTACTATTCCCATCCATAAATCAAGCCTTAATATCCTTGTTACCGCATTTGAAGTAGTTAAGACATTTTAGTGCTAATATTGCCAGCCATAAATCAAGGCTTAATATCCTTGTTACCGCCTTTGAAGTAGTTAGGACATTTTAGTGCAAATATTCCCATCCATAAATCAAGGCTTTCGGCTTATCAGTTATTATAATCAAAATTCGGCTGGTCCTTATTAATTACTTTTCTCATTCAGTTATTGAAATTTTGGCATATACATAATCTGCAATTATCTCCTCACGAGATACACTTATTATATAAGTTAACATGCCAAAATTCTGACAACGGCGAAGTATGGATTGTCATGGACAATGTTTGTAATTGCACGCTCTTTCGAAATGGAAAGCTTCAACCTACTAAAGTGGAGGCTCTGTCATATTTATTTTCTAGGGCTGTCAAAAATATCCGAATGTTCATCTATCCGTTTGCATCCGTATTTGAAACTAGCGGATATTGTCCATATATGAAAATATTCGGATATATCCGCATCTATATCCGTTGCCTAAAATTTCGGATATGAATATATTAGTATTCGTATCCGAAATATTCGCATCCGAAAATTATCCACATTTGCGCAAAATTTTAGGTATAATAAATTATATAAATTTATAGGTATTAAATTATATATAAAAATAAAATTCAAAAATTATATGGTATGTATATTAACACTTTAGGCTAGCTAGAATATTGGAAGTGATTATACTCTTATATTTTAATTTTTTGGCATTAATATAACAATTTCAGATATATAAAGTAACAAAGTCAAATTTCAAATGAAGATTACGGTTAATATGATATAAGAATATCTCGATATTATATCTATATGCTAACTATTAAAGTAGATATCGGATATCCGAATATTCGACCAATATCCGACGAATGCGAATGCAGATATTTATTTTTAGCATTCGTTAAAATTTATATCCGAATATCCACATCCGAATATTATTCGGATGCAGATACGGATATACATGCCTACTATTTCCCATCAAAAAGTCATATTGTGATTAAGGCTTTGATACAGAACTGGGGATAATTGCGTCATACCATCTGTGAAACTCAAAATAAGCATCATCAACTCCGTCATTGTAAAATTAGCATATTAATTGCTGTGAAATTTAAAACAAACACTATAAACCCTATCATTTTAAAATCAGTACATTAACCCTTATCATTTTAAAAATAGTATACTAAACACCTTAAACTTACATATTGATATGGGGAGATTGGATCTATTAAACAAAAAGACAAGGTTTAGTGTACTAATTTTAAAATGACAAGGTTTAATATGCTAATTTTCAAATTTCATAGGATTTAATATACTAATTTTAAAATAACAGGATTTGTTCACATTTATTTCGAATTTTAGAAGGGGTTACGGTGCAATTAACCCAACAAAATGGAGTAGATATTTTGGCTTTTGGCACTATAATAGATCGGATTGCAAGGCTTTGATTGCGGCCATTTTCCTTCTCCTTCACCAAGCGAAGAGGAAATGCTCTCGCCCACATTTTGGCAAAATCTTTTGATCTTTACGTAGTATTCAATGACGTACTTCTCGTATTTGCTTTGAACATTATTTGATATTTCTTTCTGTTTGATCTTCAAGTATTAATAATATAATCATCTTCTTCAAAAATAAAATCAAATCAAATCAAAGTCTCGACAATACAAATTAGTGATATTAATATTGTATTTTGTTTAATAATGGCCGTCATTATTAGTAATAATAATTATTAATCTAATAATAAATAATATTAAAATTTAGATTCAAATATTTAACGTTTAATTTCATGTTAATTTCACATCACGATCCAACTAGGATAAGCAATTGTTCAACTTATATCAAGAATTAAGAAGAAAAATGAAATAATTTGTTATGCCAACATCTGGAAATTACTAAAATTTCTATTAAGTGTAACAGCTTATTGTACTAATTAATTGGTGACATCTTTTCAGTCCGTCACTAGGGATGATGATCCTAAAAGAAAGAGAAGGAAATAATATGTATATTTTAGTTTGAACTAAATGCAACTCAAACTAAAATAAATTTGGTACAAAAAAAAAAAAAAATTTAAAAAAAATAAATAAATTATGAATAACATGGTAAAATATATATTGGATAGATTTCTGGTCTTTTGAGCCGATAAATTATACTTTTATTTTCCCATTCAACTTTAGATAAAAGTAAATTTGCATTTAAGAGATGATTCAGATGACTCTTATTTACATCACTAGATCTATTTCAAATCATTTAAGTTAATTTTTATAAGGATATCTATCTCAACACACCCATAGGTTTGTTGTAATTATCAAAACATTCACCATGGTTTGAATAATTATCATTACTCCATGTGTATTATAATTAAACCCTCTAAGTGTGTAATAAACATTAAATAGACCTCCTACCATTACATGAACAAGGGCTACTCGTAATATTTGTTATTTTTTCAGGGGATCTAATTATAATAAAATATAATGGTAATTATTCAGACCACAAAAAAGATATTTTGATAATTATAACAAACTTTAGCTTATATATTAAAGTAATTGTAGCAAATCCTATGGGACCTAAATATTATTCATCCGCTCAATTTTTAATTTCGCTCCAACCAAATAAGTTCTTAATATTAATTATTATATTTGAACTGCAAAGAAGGCAAACAAAATTGTATATATTTTTTTATTAATGGAAGGGAAATATCAATGTTATTGTTAGAAAAATATATTATATATACTTGTTGTAACTTGTTAAATTAGTAATCTTCGTAGGGACACTTAGTGGGTTTTTCCCAAAATAAATAAAAGAAAATCAAGCCAAATAAAATGAGCAATTGATTATAATGAAAGGTCACCAGAAAAAAGGTATTCGTGTAAACCATCATGCATGGCCCTCTATGGCATTCAAAGGGAAAACCACACAATTGCAACTTGTTATGTCATGGTCGACGTTGTTATCATAACAACGAGTGATAGAAATTTTAGTGAATTATAAATAAGAATAAATAAAAAGGCCAGAAGAGCCAAAATTACATTAGTTAAAATAAGAATTTTTTTTTTTCTAGTATTAAAGTTTAGTCTTCCCTCAAAAAAATGCATTATAATATAGTCTCCTCTCAAATAAGTGGGGAAGAAGGAAATAAATGTAATGAGTGTGAACAAATTAATTTTCAAATCAATAAATTCACTATGAACATAAATTAAATGATGAACATATTTTTTATTTTGTACCTAGACATGTACTTTGGGGACATTTTTATAGCAAATTCAAAAGTTTTGCTGAATGGTTATAATTGTTGGAAATATTATTCCATTTGAATATATAAATAACATAGCAAAAATGCTAATTTAATAGATACACACATATAAATATATATGCTTAATAAAAAGTCATCTCTTTTCATGCAATTACATTAATTTTTTTTCATATAAACATGTTTTATTTATTGCTATTCTTTTGACGTAAACTAAATGTCAAAATTGCCTCGTAATATACTTCACCTTTTAATTAATTCAATTCAGATAACTAGATCAAATATTATTTTTAATTTATTGTAAATCTAGAATCCATGTCCACATTAACATTGATATTTTGGGTTGGTATCTTTTTCCTTACGTCGGTGATAATTAATAAAGTAACATAGTTGACTTAGACAAATAAAGCGAAAAATAAAAATCATCGCAAAGGTTCATGCAGTATACGAGAATTCAAGATCCGAAACAGCTTTCTAGAGAGTAATGGTCAACACTCAACACCGCCAACTACGAAGATTGAACTAGTATATATAATGTGTAAATATATAATATAACGTATATAGCATATATATATACACACGTATGTAATAATTCATAATAATTGGTCCTATCCTTTATCCACCACTGCTTGTCTGCAGGCGCCGAAATACACATATTTAAGCACGAGATATATTTTGTTTTTTCATTTATTTACATTTTTTGAGAACTCATAATAAATTTTATAGAAAATTACTTCAACACCCACTAAAGTTTGTCTTAATCATATAAATATACACTTCTTATGATTTATATTGTTTTTTTTACTAAAAGAAAACTTAATGGTGTCTGTGAATGTCAGATCATGCAAGTGAAAACTCAAGCATATATGTTAGATTAACCGGGAGTTTTATTTGTGATATTTTAGCCAATATGTTAAATTTTTAGCAGATTACACGTAAATATTTGCATGCTCAATGAAGTTTTCTGTAAGATGACCAATTTGCAAGGACTATTATTATAATTTTTTAAATTACTGAAAATGTTTCTATAACAAAGTAAGGGGAGTTAAGTTAATTGTCCCTAAAATTTTCCACTTGGATTACATGGATTGATTCTTGGCCGATTTCAAGGGGACATGATCCTCTATTTCAAATGGTATTTCATATCCTATTCCATGCCTTTAGATACATGCCATATATATTAAATTTATTACTAAATATTTTTATAAAAAAATATGTAATACATGTGGCATGTATTTAAAGCGTGGAATAGGAGATAAATCATCATTCTAGAATAGGAAATCCCATCCCGATTTCAAGGCCCCACGACCCAGCCAAATTAGGTTGAATTCCAAATATTATTGTTAAAAGGTAATTTATTGTAACTAACAACCACATTAATATACTAGTCAAATTAAATTAAAATTTAATTTATAATAAAATGGTGAATAATTCATGAACTAATTTGGTCCCATTATTAGTTCAAATGCCATAAAATATGTTTAAGTTGCTATAACTTATAGAGCATAATAAGTGGCTGAATACACTGGACCCAATCAAAAGCCCAAATAATACGTTAAATTAAAATTATAAAGTAACCCATTCAATGATAAAAAGGAGAAGTATTTTATTTTATTTTTCTTTTTCTGTTTAGTAGCTCTAGATTTAAATACAACGATAGACTAATAGGTAAATTCAGAATCGTTATACGCTTGGTATTAGTTTGAAAAAATATTTCATCCTCCTGATATGAGAAGCTCAAAACATTATATTACTTTTCTCTTTTTTTCTAACTAGAACTTTCTCTTTTAGAAAAGTTAATTATCACTATGTTAATATATAAGGTATACATCAAAAACATAAATTATATAATTTAGGGATCATCTTAATATATATTTATATACTTTTTTAATTATTATTGTATTAATACGATAAAAGTATGTAATAAAATAATATTTAACATAAATTATTTTCTAAAAGTAACTATTTTCTTCATAATATATATATTTTTTTTTTTTTTTTTTTTTTTTTGAAAACAAACATATAAAATTAACAAACAGCAGCCGGAAGGCAATCCGAATACAAAGTATCATGAGTAGCAAGCTTAACCAAATTATGGGCTAAGGCATTATGAGCACGCCTAACGAAAGAAAAGTGCAAACAGTCAAAGAAGGTAAAATAAGACTTGCAATCCTCAATAATGGCACCAAAGGGAGAGAGATTCTCATCATCTTCTCTAAGGGCTGTGATTACTTCCATAGAGTCACCTTCAACAATCACATTTCTCCAGCCTTTGCGAACGGCCACCCTAATAGCCAGCAAAGCTGCCTTTGCCTCAGTAACAGCCGGGTAAAGACAAGATCCACAGGGCTGAGATTCCCACCAAACACACCCACCATCATCCTTCCTTGCCACAATAGCTATGCGAGATATGTTTTTTGTGCGCAGCCACCCACCATCAAAATTTATTTTAATAAAATCATGGCTAGGGGGACTCCATTCTTCAGAATTATCAATAGTTAAAGTGCTTGTCGTAGTCAAGCGACATTTGTGAAATTCATCCAAGAAAACCCGTGCGAAATTGAGTGGGTCATAAGATGTGCAGCTTTCATCCTTCCACAGAGTTTTGTTCCAGAAACTCCAATGAGCCCAACAAAGCACAGCCGCAAATTCCAAAGCATTTCGATCCAAATTCTCCCGAAGGAAATGCAACCAAACTCTAAAATTCGCAAAATCACCAAATACATTCACACCAACAAAATCTGAACTCTGCCAATTCCCAGTAATACGGGGGCAGTCACGAACTACATGAAGCACGGACTCACAGCCGTAACAAAAGGGGCATTGGGAATTATCAACAACTGATCGTTTATATAGGTAAAGTCTAGCAGGAAGAATCTCCCAACATGCTCGCCAGAGGAAAGTACGAACTTTGGGAGGAACATTCAAATGCCAAATCCAGCTCCAGTTATCATTCCAAACACCACTAGTGACCCCGGAATCACTCCTAGAGACTGGAAAAGAGGCTTCAAACAGCTTATGATAACAACTACGGACCGAGAACTGTCCATTCTTCGTGTAATGCCATACCCATCTATCTTCAGATCGAAGATCACCCAGTGGGATTTTAATAATCCGATCAGCATCAACTTTCCAGAAAACAGAATGGATCAAAGCTTCATTCCAAGCTCCAGTATTCTGATCAATAAGGTGACTGACCGTATCCGGGAAGCTCGTGTGGATGGGTCTTCGTGTAATAATATGCTTTGCCTCATCATCAGGGATCCACGGGACTCCCCAAATAGCAGTCAAATTCCCATTACCGATTCTGCGCCGCAGACCCAGAATTAGGGAATCCCTAGCCCGTAAGATGCTTCTCCAAGTACAAGAAGGGCGATGACCAATAACAGCATGAAGAAAGTCCGTATTAGGAAAATAACGAGCTTTATAAAGTCGAGCTAACAAAGATTCCGGACGTGTCAAAATTCTCCAACCTTGTTTGGCTAACAGAGCCAAATTAAAGCACCATAAATCCCTAAGACCCAATCCCCCAGCTTGTTTTGAACGGCACAAGGTATGCCAAGAAAGCCACGCAAGCTTACGATTATGTCCGTCACCCCACCAAAATTTCCGTATTGCCATCTCAATGTCTCTAAGAAGAGTCTTAGGCAAAAGAAAACAACTCATAACATAAGAAGGCACAACTTGAAGAACAGATTTAATGAGTACCTCTTTACCGGCTTTAGATAATTTCTTTTCTCCCCAACCACGAATCTTAGCCCAAACCTTGTCCCGAATAAAACTGAAAATTTCCTTTTTTGATCTTCCAACCACCGTAGGCATACCAAGATATTTTTCGTGACGTATGACTTGTTGGACCCCAATAATATCAATAATGCTGGACCGAAGAGGATCCGGCACATTCCGACTGAAACACAACGAAGACTTCTGCAAATTAACCAACTGTCCGGAAGCTCTCTGATATTTACAAAGGATTTCAGTGATTATAGCCGCATCTTCCACAGTGGCTTCCGAGAATAAGAAAGTGTCATCTGCAAAGAAAAGATTAGAAATAATAGGAGCCTCATTCGCAATTCGAATACCATGAAGGCGACCCTGTTCCTCTTCAGCCTGCAACAAAGCAATAAGAGCTTCCCCGCACAAAATGAACAAATAGGGAGATAACGGATCCCCCTGCCGTAAACCCCTGGAAGGACGGAGAAAACCAAACTGGGTGCCATTGAGTAAAAAAGAGTACGACACACTAGTA
>JACFYI010002876.1:0-22970 GCA_014898755.1 Handroanthus guayacan
GGGCCGTCGAATTGGATCCCAATTGAGCACTCGAATCCGAGCAGAAGTAGGTTTTAGTAATAAAGCTTGGGAAAAAAAAAGAAGACGAAGAAAAAGTGCAAGAGGGGTGCAACATGAGGACTTTCCAGGGGGTCACCCGTCCTAGTACCACTCTCACCCAAGCACGCTTAACTTCGAAATTCTGATGGGATCCGATGCATTAGTGCTGGAATGATCGCACCTGGCAGGTGAGGCGCGAATTATTCCCCTATACAGATAGCACACGGGGCGCGGGGTGGCGGCGCTGCTTCGAAAGGCCGTAACTTTTGATCCACTTAGAGTTACGCAGCGCACAGCTTGTGGATGCGGAGCTCTTCCGAAACCTGATGGCATGGCCAATGGCTATGCCCGTTGGGTTTTATATCGAGCGCGAAATCGGGCCGTTCGGGTGCCATTCAGGCATGATTATGTTCGCACGACGATTTCGGTTCATACTTTATGATGTACAAGGAATCTAAGTGATATTTCGATAACTGTGGGACATGGAACACATCGTGAATCCCTGTGAGATTAGGTGGAAGTTCTAATCAATATGCCACTGGGCTTATTCATTCGACAATTTCAAAAGGTCCAGCATATCTTGGAGTCAGTTTTCCGCTCTTGCCCATTCTCCAAATTCCTTTTTGCAGGGCGACTTTCAGAAATACTTGATCCCCAACTTCAAATTCTAAGTCCTTTTGTCACCGATCTGCATAACTTTTCTGGCAATACTGAGCTGCTTTCATATTTTTTCTAATGATCTTAATCTTATCAATTGCTTCTTGTATTATCTCAGGTAGCAGTTCGGTGGCTTCTTTACTTGAAGTATTTCTTGTTTCTTTCAAACCACAATGTAGAAGCGATCTGCTTTTTCTACCATACTGAGCTTCGTAAGGTGCCATTTACGCAAACTCTACCCGAAGTAGATGTCTATCCCAATTTCTAGAAAAATTCAAAGCACAAGCTCTCAGTATGTCTTCTAATGTTTGAATAACCCTTTCTAATTAACCATCAGTTTGGGGATGAGCTGCAGTACTAAATAGTAATTTCATCCCCAGATATTCTTGTAAACTCCTCCACAATCTCCCCGTGAATTTTGAATCTCTGTTGGAAATAATACTTTGAGGAATCCCATGTAATCGCACTATCTCCTTGACATAGATTTCGATGAGCTTTTCAACGTTGTATTGGGTTTTGATAGGCAAAAAGTGTGCTGACTTTGTAAGCCTACCAACCACAACCCAAATACTATCGCACATTCCTCGTACTACAGGCAAACCTGTTACGAAGCCTACGGTGATTTGATCCCATTTCCAACTTGGGGTTGGGAGCGATTGTAATTTCTCAAATGGTCTCTAAAGCTCCGCTTTCACAAGTTTGCAGGTTAGACATTCCTGAATATAATAAGTTACATCCTTCTTCATTCCTTTCCACCGGAATTTCTGTTTTTGGCCTCTATACATTTTTGTTCCTTCAGGATGCACTGAGTACTTAGTCTGATGTGCGGCAGATAGCACTCTTTCCCTCATTCTCGCAGGAACACACACCTATTCCTAGATTGCAGTAACCCATTTCCGTTGAGTTTAAAATCAGAGTTTTCCTACGTATCCATTGTGGTTTTAAACTTTTACACTCGATCATCTTCGTCTTAGGCCTTTAGGATTTCACTAGATAACTCTGGGTACATGCGTAAATTTGCTAATCTCCCTTTTCGACTTAATGCATTGGCAACCACATTCACTTTGCCAAGGTGATAGGTGATTGTGAAAGCATAATCTTCTAAAAATTCCATCCATCTCCATTTGCCTCAAATTTAAATTTTTCTAACTGAAAATATATTTCAAGCCCTTGTGATCCGTATAAACCTCTATCTTTGCCCCATACAAATAATGGCGCCATTTTACTAAGGCAAAGACTACTACCGCCAATTCTAAATTATGAGTAGGGTCTTATAATTTTTCAACTTTCTAAAGACATACACAATCACTTTGTTTTTCTGCATCAAGACACAGCCCAATCTTTCCTGTAAGGCATCTGTATATACAGTGAACTCTTCTAACCTATCGGGCAGTGCAAGTATCAGAGCTGTCATCAATCTGTTTTTTAGTTCCAAGAAACTTTCCTCACACTGTCGATCCCATACGAATCGTCGGTCTTTCTAGGCCAGTCTAGTGAGAGGTCTAGCCAACTTCGAGAAATTTTGGATAAATTTTCAATGATATCCTGCCAATCCAAGAGAACTTCTCACTTCAGTAACAGTCTCAGGTTTTTTCCAATTGAGAACCGCCTGCACTTTTCTAGGTCAACTTCTAGTCCATTCTGAGAAATTATATGCCCCATAAAGGTTACTCTTTTTAGCCAAAATTTACACTTACTGAATTTGGCGTACAATTTATGCTCCTTGAGGGTTTGAAGAACAATCTCTAAATGCCTTTCATGTTCTTTCTTTGACTTAGAATAAACCAGAATGTCGTCTATAAAAATCACCACGAAGCAATCGAGGGAAGAGCGGAACACTCGATGCATCAAATCCATAAATGCCTCGGGAGCATTCATTAATCCAAACGGCATTACTACAAACTCAAAATGCCCATAGCAGGAATTAAATGCAGTTTTGGGGATATCTGATTACTTTATTTTTAACTAACAATACCCTTGTTGCAAATCTAGCTTAGAATAAACTGCGAACCCCTGAAGGTGACCAAACAATTCGTCAATGTGGGGAAAAGGGTATTTATTTTTTGTGGTCACTTTATTCAGTTCTCTGTAATCAATACACATCCTTAATGAATCATCTTTCTTTTTCACAAATACTACCGGAGCTCCCCAAGGTGAATAGCTCGATCGTATGAAATTTTTCTCCAGCAATTCTTACAATTACTCCTTCAATTCTTTTAATTCTACTGGTGCTATTCTGTAGGAAATTTTGGAGAATGGTATTGCCCCAGAAATAGTTTCTATCACAAACTCGATTTCTCGATCGGGAGGCAATGAATTAAACTTCTCAGGAAACACTTTTGAAAATTCCTTAACCACCTTAACATCCTTCAGTTCAACCTTATCCTGAAGTTTATTAATCAGATAAGTCAGAAATCATTGTCCTCCCTTCTTGATAATTTTTCTGGCTCTTACAGCAGAAATGATAACTAAACCATTGATCTTACGTGTGTTATTAGTACCTACCCCAACTCCAGTACGCAGCCTGATTGTCTTGGCAAAACAGTCCACTATGGCTTGGTGCTGATACAGCCAATCCATTCCCAAGATAAGATCATAATCCTAGATTGGCATTTCTATGAGGTGTGCCATGAATTTTTTATTTTTTATGCTTACAGGGCAGTGTGAATATCTAATACGAGTTTTATAACATTTCCCTACTAGAGTGTGAACTTTATAAGAAGTTTTCATATTTTCAAAAGTTAGGCCAATTCATTTTGCACAATTAATTGAGATAAAGGAATGCGTAGCTCCAGGATCAAATATGCTTTACATATGAAATTTTGGATTAGGACCTTACCTTCAACCACCTGAGTAGGGTCTACTCCTTCTTCTCTAGTTAGAGCATAAGCTCGAGCTTTAACTTGGGGACGTCTATCCGTGCCCTGCTATGGTTGGTTTTGCATCCCAGTGCTAGCATTTCGACGATTCAGCGGGCAATCCTTCAATGTATGCTAGGCACTTTCACAAATCAAGCACTTCCTTTACTTTTTTCAACACTAGTTCTCAGTGTGCAAAGTGCCTCTACAAAACTTGCAATTTCCTTTTTCAGTAGTAGCTAGAGCTTTGCTCTTATCGACTGCCTCTGTCGAACTCCCCGCATTACTTTAGGTTTCTTCCTATAGAAACCTTTCTTGCCCTTATATTGGTCAAATTTTCCTGATCACTTCTCCTTTCTCTTTTCATCTATCATCAAGTTCACCTTTGAACCTAGGTGGATTAAATCTCAAGAATCTTGTTAACATTTTGTCTTTTGCATTCTCCTCCTATCCACACCCCTGATTTTCTTGTTGTCGACCTTGATTCAGAAATTGTTGCAACAAAGTAAGAAGTTATTCTGCTACAGGCTCATTTCTCGGGCATGTTTCTTGGCGAGGTTCATTGCATGCAGAGGGTATTGGTTCGCGAGATTCCCATTATAGTATCGCATTTTCCATGTTATTAGGAGTTTCAAGTGCCTGCAATTTCTCAAATAATACTCTTCTTAGCCTTTCCCATTTTTTAGGGAATTCGTTGTTTGAGGTATTGCCACTTGAAGTCATGTTTGTTTGAAATTCATAATAATTGATTTTATTAATATCTTGTGGTTCTTTTATCATATTTCAAAGCTTAAGTGATAAAGTATAGCAATGCTTAAAATTCAAGTCAAGTATCCTTGAGTACATTTTGCATTCATATGGTTATAAAGCCATCTCACAAAAGTTGTCAAAAATAAAATGGCTATCTAACCACCATTTTGACCTATCACATTATCTTTCCTAGGCAAAGCCCATAACTACAAAACTTAGTACTATCACATGTCACTACTTACAACATTCTACTTTGCCTAACCAAAAGTCCCAACATACTTATCAATATTTACATATACATATATATACATATTATTGTCCCTTGCGCAATTACTAGCTATATAATTTGGATCCTTCTCAGGCTCATCTTTCTCTTTGACCCCACCATTGTCGTCACCACCATTATCATTATTATTGCTACAACTACCATTTTATCATTGTTGCCACCACCAACACTATCGTTGTGACACCCCCACAATTCTCTTAAAAATAAAATCTTGAACCATCAATTTTTCGAATAATAATTCGTTTTCAAAATTACGAACATCGTTTTGATATCAAAATAAGTTTTGTGCATTCAAAAGATTTTTGTACATTTAAGTTTTATTTTCGTGCTCCGTTTTGATCCAAACAAGCCCCGAGATTTTCCTAATTAAAATTTTGAATTAGCCAAACTTCACAAATTAATATGATATCAATAAAACGAAGAACGTTTTAATTTAAAAAATAAGTATATAAGCATGTACCAGGGCATGTTGAACGTTTTGATTTCAGATTTGTCAAGAATGTATAGATTGTCAGCTTGTAATGGTTAGGATATCCGGATGTGATATTTTGGAAAATTTCAACTTGTAAATTTGAAACATTAAGTTATGAGATTGTATTTTAGAATTTCAATGGCCTGCATTGGTAATTTTCTGTTGGGATTTAGTATGATTGTATTATGTTAGTTTCTGTTTGATTTTAAAATGATTATCCGTCTGCGAGTAGCACTTCGGATCTCGCAGCGAAATGCCATGGGTTCCGGGGCATTACAGATGGTATCAGAGCCAACCACTAGTCAAAGGGAGCGAAGTGCTATAGCGCGGTAAAGTGCTACACGTATGGGAGCCACCTCTTGAGCCTCCGGGGCAAAGTGCTACATGTGCAGGAGCCACCTCTACAGTCCCAACACCTGGTAGGCGGTCCTAGGCCAGTTATATCGCAATGCCGGAATCAGACTCTCGAGATAAGAACTTCTTTGGACTTATGTCATAGGATTGGACTGGATTAAGTTATGATCATTTGGTGATGGGTAACACTTAAATGTATCAAATTGCAATTAGGAGGCCTATCAAGTTGTGAACTGCTATAATTATGCATTTACTGTTTGATTTTAAGAAAATTAAGATAGGCTTATGACGTCAAATTGCTTTGGCTTGAGTATTAACCTTAGGGAGAGATGAACAAAGGAACGAAGCTTTTGTATATCGTTGATCATAGGATTTAGGAAACCTTGGAGTTAAGATAAATTCTTTATTATATTCACGATTTTTCTAGCCAATTGCGATTATTGATAATGTCTTGGATAGGATGAACTGGGAAAAGCGAAAATTGATTAAAATCAAGGAGTTGAAATATAGTCCCCACGTGGGACAATCAAGAAAGTGAATGAACAAGACTTTTAGTAAGAAATTAGAGAAAAGTGATGAAGCGCTAGCTTGGACTAAGGGACAGCTAGCAGGAAGGGACGAAATTAGGTTGAGCGATGCTAAGAATATTGGGAGTATTGTCGGGGTAAATACTGGATAAGAAAATAAGGAGACAAAGGATTCTAATTAAGTTAAGATTGATTGGAAGTTGAAATGATAAACACATCTATATATATGTGTTAGGAATTTAGGTGCGTAAGCACTTGTGAGTGGCAACCTCAAGTATGCCAAATTTTGTAGAGCCTAGTGATGATGGTAATAATGAAAACTAGGCATGATATGGCAGTGGTTATGTAACCATTTTCTTTGCTCATTTTGTGAGGTGAATTAGTAACCAGGCTTTTGCTAATTAATGAAGAATATTTTAAACTTAATGAAAATGGGATTTTAGTATTGCCAATCTTGAGCTTTGATGGTAATTTCGTAGTCATAGAATTGTGAGTCTTGAGCATTGGATTGACACTAAAGAATCTCATGGACCAATATTTGATAAATTTGGTGACAAGTGTAGAAACCATATCAAACAAATTTCTTGGGAAACGTGATAGGCCAGAAATGAGTTTTATTTGAGGAAATATGGGCACCAGAAAACCTAATGAATACAAACGATAATTTACCCAAGAGATGCCACGTAAGAGAACTCCCTAATGATAAATAGGTTTACAGCCACTTGTAAACTAATAACGACAGTCGGCTAACTTAGAACGAGCTAGTAAGAAAAATTTAAAGGATCAATCGACAACTAAGCTTTTGAGATTTAAACCGCCCAAGCTCGAAGATAAGCTTGATAATAACAAAGTAAAGGCCTGATTTGGAGAAGTTGAGAAAATTCTCTAAGTATTCAAATACTCGAAAGAACCACAGGTTAGATATACTACCTTTCTTTTAGAAAAGACAGTACAGAACTGGTGACATATTATAGAGCAAATAAGGAATCGTAAAAAGGGATCATGTAGACTTGGAGATATTTCGAGCAGAGTTATGGAAAAATACTTTCTACAAGTAGCAAGGAAGGTAAAAATGAAAGAGTTCATAAATCTGATTCAAGGATTTCTATCGGTAATAATGCATGAGGCAGAATAATCAGATGATCTAGTACGCCTAGCATGTCCTGATAGACGAAGAGTAGAGGACAAAAGAAAAAGTTCATTGATGGGTTGAAACCCAAGTTGATGTATTAGCGAGAGAACGAGGGATGGACCTTACGCAAGGAATGAAAAGTAATACCTTAGTCCGAGATTTTTGCCAAGCTTTAGTTAGTTTAAGAACCGCGCCTTCTTTTTATCAACTATGTGAGCTGAGCGAATAGGTTCAACTTGAAAATTTATGGAAATCCTATATGAAGTTTAGAACCTATAACAGAACCTTACGAAACCTGTATTAAGTATCTGAATTCTCCTGTGATTATGGAGAAATAAGAAATTGTCGCTTGTCCTACCAAACCGCCCACCCAAAGAGGCCTTATGTAAGTAAAGCAACATATTCGAATCCTAGATTTTTAAGCTCGAGAACTTAAAAATCATAAGATGCTCTAAGTTAAGATCTTTTGGAAGCATAATAACGCCATGAGAAATAGATATTCCGACCTATTCGCATAGAGATGAGAATCTGGGGACCAAATTCTTTTAAGGGGGGAGATTGTGAAAAAAAAAATCTGAAAATCTGAAAAAAAAAAAAAAAAAAAAAAAAAAAAAAAAAAAAAAGAGAAATTTCAAAAAAAAAAAAAGAGAAAAAGAAATCTGAAAATCAGATTTCAAAAATCTGCACAAGCATGGGAGGCTGCCGCATTTCTTGCTTCACAAACCATGGTGTTTGGTGGAGTGGTTTAACATATTTTAAGCAAGGAAATTTCTCCACCATGTATTCTCAAACTCCTACCATTATAAATGAAGAATTGAGACAAGTTGTGGTCTTTTGCACTCATTCCTCTTGCTGAAAATTTTTTAGTTTCTTCTCCCAACCATTTTCCTTGTTCTCGGCAGCTCCTTCACACACACACACACACACATTCACAAGTTTTATTAAGTGACAAAAGAAGAAGCAAAAAAGGGGGAATTTAGGTGGTATACTCTCTACTATTTGGTAAGTTGAGACTTGATTCATGTTTATAAGATTATGTTGATATGTGATTTAAAGTTGATATAAGAACTTATGGCTTGGTTTAGGCGATTAATACGGTTGATCAGAGAGCTCGGAAGTATTTACGGATTTAAGTGTGAACAAGTAAGACTTATGGAACCTCCTCTTCCTTTCACATGTTTATAAGTTTTCTCATGATTTGATCATCTTAGCATGCTGAGCTCATTGTGTTATATTCATGTTGGCTATTGTCGTATGAACTTCGTTGCTATGTTCATTATTATTGTTACATGAGCTCAAGCCTTGAAATAATGATCCTATGCCTTGTGAAATATGTTATGACCTTCTATGGACTTTGGACTATGAGATTTGTGACCAAAAATGAAAGGAGACGGAAGATATAGATTTAATAAAAGATTTGAACATTTAAAAACGTAAGAAAACTGACAGCCTCTCGGGTAGCTTCGCCCAGCACAACCCTTCACTTCTTAACCGTTAAAACTCGACTTTCACTCGTCCAAATAGCTCATATAATATACCGTTAGAAACCTCTTTGAGTTTTGATTCCTTAGAATCAAGAATTATGAAAAACAAAGAAGTAAAAAGAATGAAAATGCCCTCGGAAGTCAAACTGCCCTTTCTTGCCATAAACCAGTGAGGTTCTGCATTACTTCAACTTTCCAACCTTGAAAACTCGACTTTCCCTCATCCAAATAACCCATATAATATACTATTAGAAACCGCTTTGAGTGTAGATACCTTTAGAATCAAGAATTATGAAAAACAAAGAAGTAAAATGAACGAAAACGGCCTTGGAAGTCAGACTGTTGCTTTTTGCCGTAAACTAGTGAGGTTCTGCCTTACTTCAATTTTCTAACCTTGAAAACTCGACTTTCCCTCATTCAAATGACTCATATAATATACCGTTGAAAACCTATTTAAGTGTAGATAACATTAGAATTTAGATTCACTCAAAATATAAAAAATTACGGCCAAAAACATCCTTAGAACACGACCCGCTAGATTTTCGAGAAATTGGATTGAACTCTACCTCGACTTCCACTTTTCAAAATTTAAAAATCAAACTTTTCCTTATCAAATTAATCCAAAAAATATACCATTAGAAAGCTTATCTAGTGTAGTTATTTATGGAATTAAAATACAGATTTTGACTCATTAAGATGAATTTTTAAAGCAATCGAAAAGTGGATTGCCGCTAAAAAAATATTGATTTTAGGCTATTTTGATATTTTTTTTCTCTAAATGAAATATCTTTAAATTTAAACTCCATACCTTTTAAAAAAAATTATTTTTATAATTCGAGTGAGGTTTTTAGCCAATATTCGAATAAAATGAATTTCGAAATTTATATTTATTCCAAATAATTTCTTTCGTATTTTATCCCCTTAATAAGATGAAGGCCTCAAATGAAAAATCCTCTAGTCCATAGTTCAATTCCGATTTATTTATCCTCTACAGTCTATGATCTCAATTTCAATCTATTTGTTCTCTACAGTTTATGATTCCAAATTCCCGATTTGTTTCGAATGATAGGATTGACCGAAATTTTGAACTGATTTATTACTGCTCTTGGTCAATCAAACACTGTGCCGTAATGGCTTACTGATACACCCGAAATGACTGATTGTTCCTGAACCTGTCTGACTGATTACTGTTGGGCCCTGGGATTTGTCAGGGGTATCTGATACGGGCAATTTCGAATTGACTATTAGAACCCCTGGGACTCCCCTACTGTTGAATAGACTGGACGAGCCCTGGAGTTAGGGTTCCGAAAGCCTATCTTAAAGCACGTGGATAGTCAATAGTACTTTTACTGTACTGGCTCTTACGAGAGCATTGGAGGGATAAGGATAAATCTGTTTGAAGATATAAGGGTGATAGATCCATCAAACTGCTTGATTCAGCCTTAAATGACTTGAATGTGATAACTGTTTACTGTTATCGAATTGATTTGACTGTCCTGACTGTACTGTACTGTTTTACTGAATCACATTCATGTCTATTACTGTTCTGTTTACCGTTCGTTCTCTTCTATTCCTAAATTTCAGCCATAAGTTTTACTAGGTCAGTAAACTCATGATCCCAAAATATCATGTAGGTTCCTAGACCAATGATTGACTGATTAAAGCTTGGTATAGACCGTGAATTTAGTGACTGAAACCTCATGTTAGTATATGGCGTTCATTTTGGAATTAATGTATATAAACATGTACCTGAGCATGTTGAACGTTTTGATTTTAGATTTGTCAAGAATGTATAGATTGTCGGCTTGTAATGGTTAGGATATTCGGATGTAATATTTTGGAAAATTTCAACTTTAAATTTGAAACATTAAGTTATGAGATTGTATTTTAGAATTTTAATGGCCTGCATTGGTAATTTTCTATTGGGATTTAGTATGATTGTATTATGTTAGTTTTTGTTTGGTTTTGGAATGATTATCTGTCTGCGAGTAGCACTTCGGATCTCGCAGCGAAATGCCTCGGGATCTGTGGCATTATGATCGTTAATCTCAACATCCACATAATCCAATCCAACACTGCCTTCATTGTCACCACTACCACCAACATCCTATCCAACATCCCGAAGTTCTCGGGACTATCCAACGTAGCATCCTCCATAGCTGCTAGCTATCTCTCAACCCAGGCTAAATTTTCCTCCACCATGTGCACCCGAATGGGAAGTGATAGAGGCCTGACTCTTATGCGAGTGATCATCCTATATCTCCACTTGCCCCCATTGTCGGTATTTGCCACCTTGGATTTCCCTCATCATGTGTTGGCACCGTCGAGAAAGGGGGTGTCACCACATTCCTACTCGCTTCGGGTGCGCCGTACATATGTGCTTTCCCTCCAAATATTGGTGATATCCGTACTAGTTCCTTTCTCTCAAAGCTTGGGACATATTCTTCCTGGATGTAATCTTGAGCTACCAGTCAGTGCCAAACATAGCGTTGGTTAGTTGCTTCAAAGTACTCTCAAGCTAGGTTACTATACCTCTGAGAAACTGGTGGAAATACTTCCGATTATTTGCCGCCATATTCCTCATGTTTATGTTTTGGGCTTGGTGCTTTGCCACCATGTTTTTCATTTCGATTTTGGCCTGCTTGTTGTACTCTTTATGCACTCAGTATTGGTCTATGTATGCACCCTTCCAATAATTGATTTCCCTATCTTTTTTCTCCGTTTCCTTGTGGCAATCTATCACCCTTTGCTTCTTAAGCAGTTCAATATTGCTATTACTTTAGTTGTGAGTATAGCCCGAGTCCGTCCACTCGTTCACCTTGTTTTTGCCTTCATTCATCTACCCATGTCAACAAGAAAATCAAACAAAATTAGTAACTTGGAAAAAAAATAAAGAAAGGAAAAATGCTATATCAGATGTTCTAAACCTTATCATAATCAAGTTTGCCTATCCTAAACTCTAATACCACCTGTAACGCCTCGAATCCTAGAACATCAGCCCTTAAATCAGAAACACTACCCGTGGGCAGGGTTACTAAACTAAAAACTTCAATAATTCATTGATCAAATTACAAATATCCAATACATTAATATCTTAAACAAAATACAATTTCACATCTCAGTCAAAAGTGCTCAACCATACTTAACATTATTACAATAACCACAATACAAAATAGCATAATTCTAAAGTTCTCTAATTCGTCATGAAACTCCTAAAATTAATTGCTTACAAACAGTAGAATTAATGGGATAAGTCTGCTGACTTAGTAAGAATTATTGCTACAACCTAGCATGAAACAAGAAATTGAATGAAGATGAGAGCCAAATGCATGATCCCAAGAATATGAAAGCTCATACAAACAATTCAATATTTATAGGCAATATGATCATTAACATATAACATTTCATAAGGCTCAAAATCTTAATAACGATTATGAATATCGAATGATTAAGATAGAACTAGTTTTTTGTAGGTCTGTCACCCTTATTACTCATAATTTACCTTTTCTCCTTAATTGGCCACCCAAAACGATTACATTAAGCATGGTCGACCGCATGCCTTTAGAGTAGTCCTTTGAAAACCTACCTCAAGATCTCCTCGGAACTATCCAATATTAGAGAAGCCTTAGGGTCTAGACCGACGATCAGATATCGTCTATTCATCCCCCCTAAAGTTTCCAAGGCCCAACATTCATGCAATAGGTTTAGAAAAATTGGACATAAACAAGGAACTTTCATTGAATCGATACATGAGTACTTTGAATATCGGATATAACGTTTAAGTTAGATCATCAGACATAAGAAAATTAATTTGATAATCTAAATATTTTAAAGAGGTGAAGCAAGGACTAAAAGTAGAGAAAAAGGGTTGAAAACAATAAAAATCAGCTACTAGATTGGGCGCAACCATGCCCGAATATGGGCGCTGATGCTCCCAATGGCCCGAGGGTGCCCACAATGGGCCCGGACACACCCATTGATTTTTTATTTTTTTTTTTAACAAAATTCCAGCAGATTTCAGATTTCTTAGCTTTTACATTTTCAAACATAAAATAAGTTATAAAATATTTATACCAAGTTTATGTAAAAACTCATCTTCCAAACTAAGATTTTTGCACAACTTTTGTCCAATGACCTCTTTTATAGAGTATTGAAATTTCAAACCAAATATTTTAGATGTCATTTGGAGTTTCCTTATGTCCAATGGTTTCACAAGCAAGACCATTCAAGGTATGAACTCGAGGTTTCAATCAAGAGGTTCATCAAGTCCAATTTCCAACATACTCCAAGCAATGGAAACAAAGATATTAGCATAGGAATGGTAGAGATTTTAGAAGGTTATAGCAATAACTCTTACCTCTTTATAGCCTTAAATTCAAAGGTAGTCGTCCAAAGATCCCTATTAGCTTCAAGTTAAATCGCCTATAAACACAAAGTCATTTAGGCACTTTATTTTCTATCTTAAAATTCATATAAACTCATCTTACAAATTTATTCTTAGGCTTACCCAATGTGTGTCTTTGGAAGAGTATATTTCCTTACTCTTTCCCCTTTTGCAAACTTTAAATATCTTGAAGATAATTTGAGAAAAGATGATATAACAAGAGAAAGGTTTATAGATATATATATCTACTTATATGCTTATAGAATAAGTGAAAAAAGGAGATGGAGGTTAGGATAAATCCTTGAAATTGAAAAGCAAGAATGCCTTGCCACCCTCAACATTATTTATAGAAGAATGTGGGTTAAGTTTTAATTTTTCAAAGACTCAAAACTTTCAAGACAAGCTTAAATTATACTCACATATATGTATGTATTTCCCACATGATGTAAAAACTTGGCCAAAAATTTTTTGGCATTAAAAATTAGGAATATCTCCCGATTTTGGGCGATACAAAGCCGGCTGGATTTGTTTCAGATTTTCTTTTTTTTTTTTTTTAATTGAAAATTGAAGATTGGGCCTTAAATCTTTGGACTAAATTTTGGGCTTAAAAGGGAATGTCTCGTGGGCCTAAATTGATATTTTGGACCAATTTTAATCGCAATAAAATCATCGGTTGGTAAAACAAGACATTTTCATTGTTAGAAAATTTTCAAATGGTCGTGAAAAGAGTCGTTAATAGTTGTGAAAAGGTTTTAAGTTTGAAAAATGAAAATTTGAAAATTTAATTAGGAAAATTTGAAAATTGTTACAATGCCAACTACGAAAAAATTATTCGAATCAGATATTCTTGTAGCAACCATCACTACGAAATTTGAGCATGGATTATTTCATTTTCCTATAGTAACGTTTGCTACAAGATTACTGCCTACGAATTTTCTGTTGCTGATACGTAATTTTTTTCTTGTAGGGGCTATACTTATTGTTAAATAAACTATTACTTTTAATTTTATGGCAAATAAACTAGCTTAGGATCTTGATATTCAAAAGGTCGGATGACATAGTTAGTCAAGCTTTTAAAGGGATGTTTTCAGCTCCAAAAAATATTTAAACAGTGATATTGATTTCTTTCATTTTATGTGCAAACTTGTATACCCCAATCTAATTTTAGTACAAAGTATAAATAAAATGATTAAAAGATAAAATTAAATTGTCTAAATTTACTTGTATTTAATAGAACTAATTCATAGAGTATGCCATTAATTAAATATTAATTTAGAGAGAAAAAGATAGATCAATATATCAATATCTTAAATGTAGGGGTGAGCAAAATTATCTACTAACCCAAAAAAATCGATTAACTGACCAAACCAAACCAAATTTGTAACGCCCCGGATCCTAGAGCATCCGCCCCTAGGTCCGAAACGCTACCCGATGGGAAGGGGCTTATAAAATCATCTTCAATTTTCAATGCAGCGAAAATTTTATTTAATCGATAATCAAGTACATACTCATTACAAGCCCCAAATTTTTTTCAAAATGTATCTAACTTATTAGCACTAACTTGAGTATGTAATTGCTACAAACTATTACAATTTCACAATTTCTCATACCCAAAATTTAGTAACCAAATCTTCAAGCTTGATGCAAATCCCAAATCTCAGTCACCTACACATGTTAAACTTATAAAATAAGTCCGAATGACTTAGTAAGAAATTATGGTTAGGAATAGAACGGTAAGTATCAAGCAGGGCTCAAATGAACCAATAAATAAGAGATGAATCAATAAACGAGATTGGAGTATCCAACGATGGAATACAAATCAAATAATGAGCTCAGGCAGTTCCACAATTAAACAAGTTGAATTATGCTATGCGATTGTGATAATTTCATAAACAAACGTAAACGAGTAGCTCACTGAGAGCGTAAATCAAACGAGTAGCTCAATCATGAGCGTATAACAATTCACACAATCGTGTAGCTCAAACATGAGGTTGAACTAGTATTTGGTGGATTTGTCACCCTTATAACTTCAACATATAATATATAATCCTTATCCCTCTAAATTTGCTTCTTCGAGTGGCCACTCGAGGAGCACCAATCACAATTAAGGCACAGTCGCCGCAGCACGGTTGACCACGAGCCTTCGGAATAGTTATTCGGAATCCTACCTCCAGGATCCCTCCGAACTACCCAACAATAGAAAAACCCTGCAGGAGACTGGCTGACGGTCCGATACCGCCCTCACGTTCTCACCAGTGGTTCTCAGGGCCCAACAATCAATCAATCAATAGGTTTAGAATCTGCATCAATTGTCCGATTTTAAACAATAATGAATTTCGAACAGATATCGGACATAAACAAATCCACCCATAGAATGGTATACAATGAGTATCAATCAATCACAATTGGTCCGATTCAATCAATATGAACTTCGAAACGATCTCGGACATGATTATTTATCAAACGATACTGCGAGCTCTATCATTTCAAACGAATGAACTATGGACATATCAGATACTATTTTCAAAAATATTTCAAAAGTATATTCTGTGGCCATTTCAACAGTATTTTGAAAATATTTCAAAAATGTGTACCACGGATATATCAAGTAATATTTCCAAAGCCTTTCAAAAGATAGAAATAATCACATTATATTTTTGAAGCTATTTTCAGAAAGTGAACACCCTAATAATTTTTCAAAAAATGAATCAGAGTTGTAAAAATTATAAACAATGCTTTTAAAAACGTTTTAATGGAATAAAATCCTTTAGCGATATTTTGAAAATATTTTAGAGAGGTGAAATCCATGAAATATTTAGAAAACATTCCAAGGGAAATAAAACATAACCGACACTTAGAAGATATTTTCGAGGAGTGAAATAACAAAAATACTTTGAAAATATTTTTAAAGAATAAAACTACAGATGATATTTTGAAAACATTTCAAAAGTGGATTTTACGAGGCAAAGTGGAGTTAAAACCTTGGAAAAAGATTTAAGAGTAAATCAAGCCTAGATATTTTATAAAACAAGTCAAGCGAGTCAATGTTTTCATTTTTCTAACATGACAATATGTGTTCGATAATGTCCGTAATTTATCAAATATCAAGCCACAGATCATTGTCTAAACAAGGAAATGACCGCAATCATACCCATATGCCCATAGTAATCATCAAACAAGACAAGGAGTCCATGACAATCCATCAAGAAATGACAACAACGAATTCAAACTCATGCTCATTGCAATCGAAATAAGGGAATGAAATCATTATACAAAAAATTCCATAATTATGAGCATAAGGGATAGCCATAATTCTTACCTCTGGTCCTTAAGTTTTAACTCCCAATATGACATTGAGATCATCTAATCCCTCGAGTTAATTTGAATTATTAACATCAAGATCATTTAGATGCTAGACCACAATTTCATATCATATAAGATCTTACGTTTTCATTCTGGCAGTCAAATATCTAGCATATTTCTAGATACATCCTAATGAGTTAAAATTGGAAATTTAGTTCTACGATTATCTAGACTTGATAAGCTTTCTAATGGTGATTTTATATTGAAAATCCGACTAGTAGATTTTTAGTTATAAATTTTTAAAGTTGAACGAAGGTTCTGCCGTAAATCAGAGGTGGTTTGACAAGTTTGGCTTTAAAGCATTTTTTGGGCAAATTCCTTAATGGATTTCAAGGATTCTTGATTTTATCATCATCTACACTTAATAAGGTTTCTAATGAATATTTTTAGGGCTGATTTGGTAAAGAAATGAATGGTTTCCAACTAGTTAAAGTTGAGAGATGCGTTAGGCTAGGTTCCAGTGGGTACTCTGTTTCCCGAGTCTACTAGCATGTTCGGATTAAATAGTATTTTTGGTCTTGTTTCTTCATGAATTTGGGTGATTTTTTATTCTAATGATAACTACTCTCAATAAGGTTTCCAATGGTGGGTCTTGTGGATTTTTTGGATGTAAGGATCTCCAAATATAAATTTTTAAACTTAGGGTAGTGACAGAGACTTCCCTCATTTTTGGTAAAATGGCAGGTTCGTTTCAAACGGATTTATCTTCCATTTCTCTCATTATTTTTGGGTTAGTCTTAGGTCTAACATCATTTAGACTCAAAGAGGTTTCTAAAGATACCTTATGTGAAATTTATGGAGCAAGAAAACTTAAGTTATGAATTTTCAAAGTGAGAGATTGTGCTGTGACAGTTGCAATTCCGGGACAACTTGGTTGTGTGTGTGTTGGAATCTAAGCTTAAATTTTCAAGTTTCACCACTTCTATCCCAAATCTGAACATCATTCTAAATCAATCATCAAGATTCTTAATTCTAAATCAATCATCAAGATCCCCAAATCAATTAATACAATAGATTTCAAGATAAAGTAAAAACATAAGAAACCCATAAATCAATCAAGATTCTAACCTCTTTGGCTTATAATCCTCAAGATTTTTATAACAAACTCCAACTTGTCAAGTAATTCCTACAAGAATCAATATTATAAGAGATTATACCATGTTTTTCATATCTTGACTTATAATTCTACTATAAACTTAACTAAACTTACCAAGTGACAACCTTCTTCCCCTTTTGATTGATCTTTAAAAACTTGGAACTCTATCTCTTGAACCAAGGAAGAAGATGAAGGAAATGTTCTTATTTTTAGAGGAAGATAGAGACGGCAGCAAGAAGAAGAAGAGGAAGGAATGATATTGTCATGTAATTCACTTGAAATTGCATAGAAATGAAATTAACTTGCATTTTCTAATTTTTCACATGCACAAAGACTTCCAAGTCTTTGCTTAAGGATTAAGAGTAAATGTTTGTCCTCAAGTGAGGTGGTGGACGGCTGCCCCCTTCAGATTTTATTTTCTTTTAATTTTTTTTTAATCAAAATTTAAAAATGGGCTTAGACTTTGAACTTAAAAATTGGATAAATGATTGGACTCAATTTCTTGACTAAATGTGCATGGTTTTGGGTTAGAAATAATGTGTTTGGGCCACATTTGATTGAAATAAAATTTTCGGGTGCTAAATCGAAGTAATTTCACCGTTTTAAAATTTTTCGGACAATAGCGATAAAAATCGTTTTAAACGGTGATAAGTTTTAAAAGTTAAAACTAATGATTTGAAAATATAATTATGAATATTTTTGGGCCTAAATAATATTTAGGATAAGTTTTGGGTACGAAATAAACTTTTTTATTGTGATAAAAATCTCAAATTGACGAAAAATCGATTGCCGATTAGAGTTTTTTTGAAAAACGTTTTAAAACATTTATCGATTAAAACTAAGGGTTCAAAAATAATATTATGGAAATTTTTAAACCTAAATAAGATATTTTTTAAGTTAATAAAGTATTTTTAATAAATTTGGACTGCAAGAAAATTTTGAAACGAATAATTTCTTTGTAGAGAAAATTTAGCCATAGAGGAAATTAAAAATTTTCGAATTAAAAGATAATAAATTTTTGGATGGAAAGAAAGTTATTTAATTAAAATTAAGGGAGTTTTTGAGGTGCTACAAAATTAATCGAACCGTTTTATCCAAAAAAAAAAATTTGATTCAGTAAACGATTAATATTTTTTAAATTTTCGATTAATTTTTTCGTTTTGGTGAATTTTCTGCAAAAAATGGTTATTAACTGAATTCACCGAAAAGTTATAAATTATTTTTTTTATTTTGCATTAAAAGAAAAAATAAAAGTGCAAGAGCCAAAAAGGGAAACCCACCTACGCAAGATGCCACCATCCTTAATTTCAGTCTTCATATATATTTTAGATTTGAAAGTAAAGTTGATTTTCTTCAAATCTATTTCTTCAGATATATTTTGGTTAATTTATGTGACTATGCTTTGTTGATTTAATTTGAGAATTGGTTTGGTTTTTTTATTATTGGACTTAGTCATTTAGTTGTGACAAGATCATTTAAGTTTTTATCGAACAATGTATTTTATAATGTAACGTTTATGTATATAATATGTGATAAAGATGAAATACGAATTTGACTTACAACCGGTATAACTCCAATTTGGTTAATTGGTAAATTAACCGAACCAGACTGGATATTTTCGATTAATTCGGTCGGTTAATCGAAAATTTTGGTTCGATAAACGGTTAAGATTTTTTCAAAAATTTCCGTAAATCAATCGAAATTTTCAGTTGGTTAATTTACCGAACCGACCATTGCTCACCCCTACTTAAATGTGCCTTGAAAACAATTTGTATATATGGTAAACAAGCCATAGATAAACATGAAAAAATTGTATCATATATTGGACGCTTCTTGGTGTTCACACAAATTTCACAATGTCTGTAATAAAATATAACTAGGCAGGACAATTATACGACAAATAAAACTTTAAAGAAAATTACAATTTAATGTAGGAGAAAATAATATTACCCTAATTCTTCCTTCGAACTCTAAACATGGAACTTGAATTTAGGACTTGAGATTCGAAGTGAAATCTATGCTTTGATTTTCCTTGAGCGTGACTCCGTCTTCAAATAACGTTAATCCGAGGGCTTCACAACTTATTCTCGAATCAAATGTTGGAATTTGGTGAGTTCCGCCATGAATGCCTTGATATTCATTGTGAATCTCCTTAGACTTGGATTTGGACTTCAAAATATTTTTTGAGCAAAATCCTTTGCCTTGATCTTCTTTAGGTGTTTATTCTTCCTCCAATAATATTAATCCTATGGCTATGTAGCTTGATCTCGAATCTAATGCTGGAATCTGATTAACTTCATGACCAATGCCTTGATCTTCACTTTGAACACCTTGGATTTTCTTGGACTTTGAAGGGATAATTTTTTTAACTTTCTTCAACTCCTTTCTGGCTTGAATGACTTGTGTTGTGTGGAATGAGCTTTGGAGCACCCTTTATATAGATACTTGGACCTAAGACCCCTAATCCACTTGGACTTCTCTTGATATTATCTCAAATATTCATAACTCAATTGGATAGCTACCTCCTTGATATGATCTTATCAAAAGGATAATGTCTTTAATTTGATTGGCCCATATTTGCAATTCGATTAGATTGAAACTTTGTTAACGGCAGAATTTGATTTGATTGATTGCAACACTCACTTCAACACTTGATAGTATTTGATTTGCTTAATAATTAATACTATTAACTATTTATCTTTTGGAATTAATTTAGTAAATCCCAAAAAAATAAATAGAAAATTCCAAATTGACAATTGATATATTATTTTTTACGTGTCATTTTCTAATAGGACGAAAAAGGGTTAGTCTGCAGTTGGTATTTTGATTTGATCCTATGCGCGGTTATTATATTATGTTTGTGCATTGAATTTTAGCTGCGCCCTTTGAAGGCTAATGGTACTTTAAATTTCGTGAAGAGAACTTTAAAAATTCGAACAGTATTATTTTATATTTTACTTTCTAAATATTTTCTTTTCCTCTTCCTCAAAAAATCAAAGAACAAGATTATTGGCATTAAAATTCCAATCATTATTTCCGTATATAATTTTTCTTACAACAATTCGAGTTCAAACATACTTTTATATAATTTAAAGTTAAAAAGCTCACATAGCTGTTAATTACTAATTCATAGAGTTGGCCATTAATTAAATATTAATTTAGAGAGAAAAAGATAGATCAATGTATCAATATCTTAAATGTGCCTTGAAAATAATTTTTGTATATGGTAAATAAGTTGTAAAGAAACATGAGAATATTGTATCATATATTAGGAGACTAGGAATCAATCCATAATCATTTTGCCCAAACACATATTCTCGTGGGAGAAATGTAAAAACACTCCTGTACCAAGATAACAAATCATCACCCCTTTATACAACACAAAGGATATGACATGTAGACAAGGATTAATGAGACCCCTAAAATATCATAAGAACCACCATAAATCCAATAATAACTGGGGCTCACTAATGATAAAATAATTGGTCAAATACATGTGTCAAAAACTTAATAGCGTAGTTCAATGAGACCGTGAATTAGAATTGGTCAATATAAATAGGCACGTTAATCGTGAAATAAAATTAATAAAATGATGTTTGTTGAAAATAAAATTGAAGAAATTTTAGAGCATCCAACGATTACTAATTAACAGCTATGTGAACTTTTTAACTTTAAATTATATAAAAGTATGTTTGAACTCGAATTGTTGTAAGAAAAATAATATACAGAAATAATAATTAGAATTTTAATGCCAATAATCAGGTGCTTTGATTTTATGAGCAAGATGAAAAGAAAATATTTAGAAAGTAAAATATAACATACTACTGTTCGAATTTTTGAAGTTCTCTTCTCGAAATCAAACACCATTAGCCTTTAAAGTGCACAGCTAAAATTCAACATACAAACATAACATAATACCCGCGCATAGGATCGAAAATCAAAATACCAAAAAATAGCAACATGAAATCATTCAGATCATCACAAAGTGGTAACTCCAAACTTTATTACTTCGTGATCCATGAGTACAGTAAGTCATAATACTAGAACAGAAGTTTGTGAAAAGATTTAAACTGAAGAAAATGTAATTCCAAATCTAATATGACAAAGTTCAAAATACAAACCCATTACATCAAGTCTACATCCTCTCAATTAATAAATGAGAAGATACCCACAGCACAAGATAATCGCAGCAACCACAACAGCGAGCAGAGTAACAGATGGTGAAATGCGGCCACTGTCCTTCCTCAAGAACATTCCTTCAAGGAAAGGGTAATTCAGAAGTACCCCAAAGAATGGGAGAACAGCTTGTATCAAGAATTCATCGCCCTTCTGCAAAACCCTTGCGACTCCAATGAAGCAGGAAAACAAGTTAATTATGTACGCAGTGCATAATGGAGTGAGCAGCACTGGTGATGCTCGGAAATCATATATGCCCTGCTCATGACGTTTGGCTTGTTCATCATCAACCACCTTGCTTGTTACAGAGAAATTTGCTTCACCAAGACCCAATCTGTCCAAAATCGCATTCAATATCGCAAGTAGGTAACATGACCCACACTTCATCATCCAAACCCTCAGTTCATACACTGCATGCATGAAATTATCTCCATATGAGAGGACCTCTTGCACATGCTTGAGTTGAGATGAGATAAAAATGAAGGCAAGGGGAATAACAAATGGGTCTGAAACCTATCAAACAATAGAAAAAAAAGTGTTAGAAAAGCATCAAACTTACAATGAAATTGAAAAAGAGTATCAGATGTTAAGTCTTCAAATTAAGAACCCGCATTCTGGTGTAGGCTTGAACAATTATTCATGGCTGAAAGATGAAATATGCTTTTGCGTCTCATTTTCTTTTTCATACTCACCTTGGGATACAGAGGAATGCCGCGAAGTAGACAAATTGGAGGAATGATGGCTAAACCATAAAACGGCACAACATACAAAGAGTCGAATACAAGTACACCATAATACATGGTTTGAAGAATCGACAGTCTAAATGCACCGTATATATAAGGAGAGTATTTCGACAGACCAATTTGCATTAAGCCAAAAGACCATCGTGTCTGTTGAACTAACATATCATTCAAGTTTGTAGGGGATGAACCCAAGAAACAGTGTCTGTCAGGGTCAATATACACAGAAATCCAGCCCCTACAGTGTAGTTCAAGGGCTGTTATAGAGTCCTCCACAACAGTGAAATATTTATAACCCACCTGCAGTTGAAACATAGAAGTAAATTATGATACATGACTCTTCGAAGGGGTGTTTCACTTTTCTCAAACTAACGGTAGAGAAAACTAACAGTAGATACTTACCTCTTCTCCCCATTCTGTATCATTATCATAAGTACACGAGGCTACCAGTTGGAGCTCTTTTTTCAATGTATCAGAAGGCTTTCTGTCCTCCGGCAACTGCGGTTTGTAATTTATGTAAATTGATTTGATAAACTCATTGCTTGAACCAAAAGACTTCTTCAGCTGGTTGATATCAACATCTGGACACACAATGGAAAACCAAGGATGTTTACCCGCACAGCTACTTACTTTTTAATTCAATATATGCACA
>JACFYI010002876.1:30663-45375 GCA_014898755.1 Handroanthus guayacan
GGTCCGCCTGCCCACAGGTGGCGTTGCCGGCCCAGGAGCGGCCGTCCCTGGATCCCGGGACGTTACAGGGTTGGGTTTGGTTTGGTTTGGTTTGGAATTGGAACTGGCACTGGCACTGGTACCAGTACCGGCACTTGAACCTGAACTGGAATTAGGCCGATTGGTTTGATTTGGAATTGGAACTGGAACCAGTATTGGTATTGGAATTGGGTCTCAGGTCTAATACTTATCTTTTTGGACAAAAATTAAGCCCAGCTGAGAAATTGATTTGTTTTCCTTCTTCTTCCTGTCGCTAATAAATTAAAATTCTAGAAACACCTTTTTGGCTGAATGGTGTCTGATTGCTTCACCTCAATTTGAATTTTTCTTTTGTTGCACTCTTCATGCAAACAAGAACTTCCATAAGCAAATTTTTTTAATTCCAGAAGTTGCATTTTTAATTTCGAGGAGTGTGTTTGACAAAAGATAACTGTTTCTCAGTAACCTTTCAACCTCCATAAATACAGTCCCCATTTCAAGTTTTAGGCATCGAAAATTCTAGTATACATTTTTGCATAATTCCAATTCACATATCTGTATTCTTGCATCATTCTGTCCAAGTTTAAGGAGAAGTTCCAGTGCGTATTTAAGTTCGTTAGAGTCAAATAATTTGTAGTGTTATTACTACTTGAACGAGATTATTGTATCTTGGGAGGCGATAGCCACAAACCATGAGCACTAGTAAAGGGTTATTTCATCTTAAAGGAAGAGAGTAGGCCTCTCGCCTTGACTATTCATTGATCACAATTTTTCCCGTAAAAGTGCATTATCTCCCAACAAGTTTAAGACGAAATATCGCACTTGTGATCTGTGGCATCCAACAACCAATATGTTCCATTTGCCGCCACTGTTTTTCCATCTACTACTGCTACTGCTTCATCCATCATGCCTCCTGCTCCCGTTCACGGGGAAAGGCCAGAGAAGTTTCGTGGGGTTGATTTCAAAGATGGCAACAGGAAATATTGTTCTACTTAACAACCCTAAACCTTGTTAGGTTCTTAAAAGAAAATGCCCCATCCGTACCCGATGATGATGTTGACACTCAGAAATGGGTAGTGTATGATGCATGGGGGCATATCGATTTCTTATGTCGTAACTATATATTGAATGAACTAGACGACTCCCTCTATAATATTTATAGTCCAATGAAAACGGCCAAGGAATTGTGGGAATTGCTAGACAAGAAATATTGCACGAAGGATGCGTGATTGAAAAATTTTGAGGTTGGTAAATTCTTGAACTATAAGATGGTAGATTCCAAGTCGGTAATGAGCCAAGTTCAAAAATTGCAAATTATTACGCATGAAATTCAATCGAAAGGGATGACCATAAGTGAATCCTTTCAAGTGGCTGCGATAATTGAGAAATTGCTGCCATCGCGGAAAGATTTCAAGAATTATCTCAAGTACAAGCGAAAGGAGATGGGACTTGAAGACTTGATCGTCAGACTACGAATTGAAGAAGACAATCATATGATTGAGATCAAGACTGGAACAATAAAAATAGAGGCTAAGGTTAATTTGGTAGAATCAAATTCTAGTACGGCAAAAAGCGACAACCTCAAGAAGCCGGTCAGAAAGACAAGGCTAAAAAGCCTAAGAAGTTCTCGAGCAATTGCTACAATTGTTGAAAATTGGGACACTAGGCGAAGGACTGTCGGCTTCGTAAAAAGAACAAATAAAATGAAGACAAGTGGAATCAAGCCAATACGTCCGAAGAAAAATCCGTACCAGTGGATCTTTTTGAAATAAATCTCTCGGCAGTCATGTTTGAGGCAAATCTGATTAATAATCCAAGAGAATGGTGGATTGACACTGAATCTACTCATCAAATATGCTCCGACAAGTCAATGTTCTCCACATACATTCCAATTAATGGGCGAAAACTTTTTATGGGCAACTCGACAACGTCGGACATTGTCGGACTGGACAGAGTTGTGTTGAAGCTCACTTCGGGTAAAGAACTAAAGCTGATAGATGTGTTGCATGTTCCAGATATGCGGAAAAATATTCTAGCCTCAAGTTCATTGTTAGTCAAAAGTGGCTTTGAGCTTGTATTTCATTCTGTTAAGTTTGTATTGACAAAGAATGGCCAATTCGTAGGTAGAGGGTATCTGGAAAAAGGCCTATTCAAATTCAATATAATGCCTATAGTGAAAAATCTCTAAATGAATAAAGATAGCAGTTCTACTTATTTGACTGAGTATTTTAATTTATGGCACGTTGATTAGGACATGTAAATTTTAACACTTTACGCAGATTAGTGAATTTGGAACTTTTGCCTCCATTTGAGACAAACACAAATAAAAAATGCGAAATTTTGTTGAAGCTAAAATAACTAAAGCTCCATTTCACTCAGTTGAAAGGAGCACTACACATCTAGAACTTATACATAGCAATATTTGTGATTTGAAATTTATTCAAACTAGAGGTGGAACGAAGTATTTCACCACTTTCATTGATGATTATACACGATTTTGCTATATATTTTTATTATAAAGCAAAGATAAAGTACTTGAAGCTTTCAAAAGCTATAAAATTAAAGTTGAAAATTAACTTAGCAAAAAGATGAAAGCTATCCGAAGTGATAGAGGTAGAAAATATAGGGCACCATTTGAAGAGTTTTGCACAGAGTCTGGCATACTTCATCGAACAACGGCTCCTTATTCACCTCAATCTAATGGCATTTTAGAACATAAGAATCGAACACTTAAGAAAATAATGAATGCTATGTGATCAATCGGGGGATGCCCCAGACCATGTGGGGGGAAGTAATCCTCTCAACTAATCATATCTTAAATAAAATATCACATAAGGACAAAAAGGAGACTCTTTATGAACTATGGAAAGGAAGTCAACCTTCTTATAAATACCTCAAAGTGTGGGGGTGCTTGGTGAAGGTACAAGTACCTAAGCCTAAACAAGTCAAGATAGGACCCAAAATTGTTGATTGTATATTCATTGGCTATGCAAACAATAGTGTATCTTATCGATTCTTAGTACATAAATCAATTATTCTTGACTTAAATGAAGGCATGATTATTGAGTCTAGGAACGCTGCATTCCTTGAGAATATATTTCCTTGCAAAGAAAGAGAAAGAGAAGGTTCTAATAAAAGGACACGTGAACCATCCAATAAACCTTCAAATATTGAGGAACTAAGGCACAGTAAACGAGCAAGAACTGCTAAAACATTTAGTCCAAATTTTCTAACGTTTATATTGAAAATGAACCATGGACAATAAGTGAAGCATTGTCCAATTCAAAAGCTCCATTCTGGAAAGAAGCTATCAACAGTGAAATAGAGTCAATAATGTAGAATCACACTTGGAAATTGACCAATCTCCTAGAAAGTCATAAACCATTAGGGTGCAAGTGGATTTTTAGGAGGAAATATAAGGCCGATGGCTTTATTGATAAATGCAAGGCTAGGTTGGTAGCAAAAAAGTTCAAACAAAAGGAAGAACTTGATTGCTTCGATACCTACTCACCGGTAACAAGAATTATGTTTATCAGGACTCTTATAGCCATTGTAGCATTGCACAATTTAGAAATACATCAAATGGATGTAAAAACAACATTCTTAAATGGTGAAGAAATCTATATGGAGCAATCCAAGGAATTCTTAGTTCTCGAACAAGAAAAGAAAGTGTGCAAACTTGTTGAGTCACTTTATGAACTTAAACAAACTCCGAAATAATAGCATGAGAAATTTAATAGAACCATGTTAACAAATGGTTCAAGATTAATGAATGCAATAAATGCGTGTATGTGAAAGGTATGCAATCAGACTTTGTCATGGTATGTTTCCATGTGGATGACATACTGATCACTGATAGCAATCTTGAGCTATCATAGCTACCAAGAAAATGCTTATGAAGCATTTTGATATGAAAGATGTGGGCGTCGTTGATGTTATACTAGGTATAAAAATAATTAGAACCTTGAAAGATCTGACTTTAACACAATGTCACTATGTTAAGAGAATTTTAAGGAAATTTAATGCATATCATCGTGCACCAGTGAAAATGCCCATCGATCCAAGTATAAGATTAAGCAAAAATCTTGAAGAACTCGTATCTCAACTAGAGTACTAAAGGATAATAGGCAATTTGATGTATTTAACAAACTACACGCGACCAGACATCGCATGTGCCTTAAATAAATTAAGTAGATTTACGAGTAATCCAAATAATGACCATTGAAAGGCATTAATAAGGGTACTCGATATTTAAGATACATAATGGATTATAGGTTAAATTATACTAGATATCCAGTGGTATTAGAAAGATACAACGATGCAAACTAGATATCTAATACTAAAGGCACTAAATCCACGAGTGGATATATGTTCACTTTAGGTGGACCTGCAATATCGTGAAAGTTTTCCAAGCAAACTTGCATAGCTTGGTCTAGAAAGGAGTCTGAGTTTATTGGCTTGGACAAGGCAAGAGAAGAAACAAAATGGCTTCGGAACTTTTTGGAAGACATTCCTTATTGGCCTAAGCCAATATCTGCTATTACAATTCATTGTAATTATCAGTCAGCTCTAAGAAGAGCTCAAAATAGTATGTATAATGGTAAGTCTCGTCATATAATACAGAGACATAATACCATAAAGTAATTGATCTCTAGCGAGATAATCTCCCTTGACTATGTAAAGTCCAAGGAAAATCTAGCGGATCCATTAACTAAAGTTTTTACCTAGAGATCAAGTAAAATACCTATCGAGAGGAATGGGATTAAAACTCACTAATAAAAACTGACATAGCAGAAACCCAACTAAGATGACTGGAGATCCCAAGAACTTAGTTCCATGGGACAACTAAGTTATAAAGGTTCGAATAAGCACTCTGGAATTAATTCCAACCAATTCCTGAGACAAAGAGTGCTGCCTGCAAAAGGGGTAAAAGATTGAGCTTTGGCTCTTAATGATTTCCAGAACAAAAGGAGTACGGCAGGATACTTTTACGGGGAGATCACCCATGTCAGTGTGAAGACGGGCCGCTTCATCGAAACACTTATGAAACCAAGATAGTTGTCCATGACCGAAACGAACACAACCAAAAGAACTAAATGCGTGAGGGAAGCTATTGCGGGGGTACTATTGTCTAGGCTCATATCAATAGCTAAAAAGTTCAAGACATCGCGTTCACTACATAGCCAAGTGAGTCCGATAGAATTCCTCTAAGGAAGCTTCAAAACGACAAGCTACCTATCCTGATGCAATAGCTTCCCATCTAGACTCTCTTTGCATTTGCATTAGCCGATTAGCTACCACATGCATTAATTTTCATTAATGTGGGGAATTATTGGAAATTGGTCCGTTTGACCAAATAATTAAAATGTGCTCAAATGATAATTTCTCGAAAATCATGTGTTTGTCGTAATCTACACCCCAGGTAGATTGTGATGGTGTAATTATTTGTCCAAAATAATTTTCAGGTGAATGAGAAATTAATGTACAAATTGAGTCATTTAAGGTTGACTAAAAGGTTAAGATGGAAAAGTGGAAAGATAAGGAATCCCACATTAGAAGAAGAAGAAAAAAAGATGTTCCAATTTATTTAACTTAAGAATCAAAGAAGAGTTGGGCCCATTGGGCATACCACAAGTGTTTGGAGGGGGAGGACCTACATCAATGTGGGTTCGACTCAAACCATACGTGAGCGCGCTCGACTCTGCATGACATGACACGATACGGCTCGGCTCGGCTTCGGCTTGGACTTTGACTGGACTGGGTTGGGTTTGGAATTGGAATTGGAACTGGCACTAGTACCGGTACTGATACTTCAACCTAAATAGGAATTAGGCCGGTTGCGTTTGGTTTGGAACTGGAATTGAAACCTGTATTCGTATTGGAACTTGAACTGAAATTAGGTCTCAGGTCCAATACTTATCTTTTTGGACAAAATTCACTTGAAATGGGCTTAATTTAATTAGTTTAATTAAGCCCAATTGAGAAATTAATTTTTTTTCCTTCTTCTTCCTATCGCTAATAAATTAAAGTTCTGGAAACACATTTTCGGCTGAAAGGTGTCTGATTGCTTCATCTTAATTTGAAAATTTTCTTTTATCGCACCCATTCATGCAAATAGGAACTTCTAGAAGCTGAATTTTTTAATTCCAAAAGTTGCGTTTTTAATTTCGAGGGGTGTGTTTGACAAAAGATGACTACTCGTGAGCAACTTTTCAACGTCTATAAATACAGTCCCCATTTCAAATCTCAGGCATCGAAAATCCTGTATATATTTTTGCATAATTCCAATTCACATCTTTGCATTCTTGCATTATTCTGTCCAAGTTTAAGGAGAAGTTCCAGTGTGCATTTAACTTCGTTGGAGTCAAATAGTTTGGAAGGCGATAGCCACAAACTGTGAGCACCAGTGCGGGGCTATTTCGTCATAAAGAAAGAGAGTACATCTCTCGCCTCGGCAATTCATTGATCACAGTTTTCTCGTAAAAGTGCATTATCTCCCTACAATAATTAATGATGAGTTGTATCTCCTTCCATGGATATAGCCCCTCATTTCATCGTTTAATATCTGGAAAATCTTTGGTAAGTGTGAGATAAAACATTATCATGCACTTTAAATATATGAATTGTGAATTTATATTTTCGATTTTAATAATCAAATTTCTAAAAGTTATGACTGTATGGTGATAATAAACATGTTGATCCAATAGGCACATTTGTAATCGTTGTGTCCATTTCAAAACAACCTTCAAAGTATTATAAATAGACCCCTTCCCCCGACTGATTCAATTTATATACTAAAATTCATCAACATACAGTAGCATATGAATTCATATCAATCAGAATGGAGTAACAAATTGGTAATATAAAGAGTATAGATTTTTATTTATGAATCACACACTAGCATGTTAGCGGCTTGCATATGGTATGAATTCACATCCATCGGTAATCACAAAGAGAGTACAATTCACTTGCAAGTTCATCGTCACGTAAATGTGTAAGAATTGCTATATTTATAAATTTATCTTGGGAAATGATTGATGAGAACTATAAGCGTTAATGCGGGACAAATTCAAATTAAAGACAAAAAGCTCTACTCTTTCTTCCACCAAAGGACAGGAAGGCACTTAGTTTCCCTAAAGGCTATCTAACAAATAATGGATTTGAGTAGGGATTGTAATGGAAAGAATCAGCTAGAGGATCATTAGTCCCCATACATTCTTAATATCAATCTTCGTACTAGCCTCCCTATCTGGCACGTAGGAGAATTTTATACTCATCCAACATTCAATGGAGATGGGAAATTTGCCGATATTCTACATTCCTAATAGCTTTGTAACGTCCCGGATTTCTAGAGCATCTGCCCTAGGTCTGGGACGCTACTCTCGAATGAAAAGCTAACTAATAATCGTAAACAAAAAAAAAAAAAAAATTAGCAAAGCATTCATAACTTAACAACTCAAAACATCCCATAATTCATAACTTAAAATTTTCCAAAGTTACATCATAAGTTCCACAAACTACAACTAATCGTACTTAAATTCTTACAAGCTCAACTAAGCTTTTACATGGTCAAATTGCATAAATCAAAATACCAAATGCTATTTGAGCTCTTCATAATCCCAATCCATCAAGTTAATTTCCTACATGGTAATTTGAAATCATGAGTCCAGTAACCCAGCAAGTTCATGGCATAGGAGATGCGGAGGGGGTATAACAAAGGAGGTAAGAAGCCAACAATGATCATAGCAAAAAAAATCAAACATGAATGTGATTTCTAACAAAATGAAATCATAAAGACGATCATGCGAAATGAATAGCTCGAAATAATATCACATTTATATTCATCATATATTTGGTCGAAACTAACGTTTGGTGGGTCTGTCACCCTTATAACTCCCACAAAATATATATATATCTTATCCCTCCAAATTGCTAACTCGAGTGGCCATTCGAACAGCACACATATATTTTGAAGCACGGCTGACCGCGTGCCTTGAATAGCTATTTGGAATCCTAACCCAAGACTCCTCTTCATCATATATTTGGCCAAAACTAACATTTGGTGGGTCTGTCACCCTTATAACTCCCACAAAACACATATATATATATACACCTTATCCCTCCAAATTGCTAACTCGAATGGCCACTCAAACAGCACACATATATTTTGAAGCACGACCGACCACGTGCCTCAAATAGCCATTTGGAATCCTAACCCAAAACTCCTCTGGGCTACCTAACAGCCAGGAATTCTCAGGAGTTCGAATCGAAAATCCAACATTGCCTAATTCAAATCACCTAAGAATTACCCAGGGCCCAACTTATTATACATATTGGTTTGGAGCAAATGTATGAACATAATCGAACGTATAGGGCTTAATTAATCACATATGCTCATATAAAATGAATTCAAGGAACATAGATTCGATTATCAAGTAGGTTCAATGATCGGATTGGACATTAGACTATGGGCTGCAGAAAAGTCATTTTCAAATCTTAAAAGAGTTCAAAGAAGTGAGATATAAGTTCGAAATCGATAAACGAAGTCAAAATGATGAAATTCCGCCACTGGAATGGACGCTTGAGAGCTCGTATGGGCGCTCGAGCATCGAAATAGTATTTTTCGGCTATGTGTTTGGGCACTTGGGCGCTCAAGTAGGCACTTAGACGCTCAAATAGTACCAAACTTTTTGGACTCGAGCGCTAGGGCACATATTTGGGCGCTCGAAGCTATTGACTTGGGCGCTTAAGCGCTCGGCAAATTTTTTTTTATTGGGAAACCTTATAATAGTAGAGGATGATTTGTGAAGAAACCAGACATAGTTTGTACTACTCATCATGGAGTTTTCTAATTTTTAAGTTTAAAATTTAGTTTTACGCATTTTGGAGAAAATATGTTATAAAACTATAATTTTCATAAAAATCAAATTTTTCAAAGATTTCCTTTGAAATAATCTTTTAAAATCCAAGTTTCAAGGAAATATTCTAAAATTTACAAGTTTTATAAAAAAAATATAGTCACAGGTCAAATAACCGATTTTCTTTAAATTTCATTCGAATTCTCCATCGTCCACAATCCAAATCATTGCAATGTTACAAAGATAATAACAAGCATGCTTAAAGATTTAAGGAATACCATTTCAAGAATATTGAGTTTACGAGCACAAAGAATCATCAAATTTAACACAAATAAGCTCAAACTTGCAATTAAAGCATGCTAACATGGATTTTCAGATATTGAAGCATAAAAACAGCCAAGAAAAGAGGAAACCATGAAACTTACCTCGGTCCTAAGTCTTGTTTTCGGTTAGGGGTTAGATGATTCCAAGACTATAGACAAATTACTTAAAACAAGATTAAACACAACATATTTTAGGCTAATGCACCAATAACACCTAAATCACCAAATGAACTATAAACTCAAAATTTCTATACTTCCTTCTTACCAACACACTTGAGAGTGAGCTTCCTTCAAATTTTCCCTTTGTAAAATGCTTTGATGATAGAGTTATTGGACTTAGGAATGATTTTCTTTGAACAAGATGTGTGTGTTTATATATATATATATATATATATGAAAACTTGTGGTAAGGTAGAAGAAGAGTTTGACACCAATAACCTGGCTATTTATAGAGCTCATAAGGACCTCTTAGCAATATAAAAGTTGGTAGGGACTTATTCACAATTTAGCCAAAGTGGTTGAAGTGGCTATGCTTTGAAATGATGGTGGTGGGTGTGATTTGATGGGGAAACCATGCTCAAGCATGGCTGCCAATATGGCTGCTGATTTGCATCCATGATCCCCCCCTTGAAAATATTATTTTGGGCCTCAAAGTGTTGGGCTAAAATTTGGTGCTATTTGGGCCAAGAATTGGGCTCGTTTGGACCAAAGCGGCGCATATACGAAATATCGAAAGCTAGAAAAATCTTTCGGATTTAAAAAAATTATTTTGATGATAAAACGATTTTTGCAATTACAAAGACGGTTTATCGTTTAAGAACACAAGGTTAAAATTTTAGTTAGGGAAAATTTAGGAGTGTTACAAGCTGTGTCCATTTCAAAACAACCTTCCACCTATCGTATGTAGACCCCATCCGACTGATTCATTTTATATACACTTAAAATAGTATATATCAATTAGAATGGAGTAACTAATTAATAATACAAAGAGTATGGATTTATATTTATGAATAAGCGCAATTGCATGTTAACCTACATATAGCATGGATTCACGTCCATCGGTAGTTACATATAGACTATAATACAGTTTCAAGTTAGTTGTCATGTAAATGTGTAATATTTATATATTTATCTTGGGAAAAATTAAAATTGACGAGAACCGTAAGCACTAATGCGGGACAAATTCATATTAATCTGGGGTACGTCGGCGGCTTGGGATTTTCCCAGGTCTAGTCTAAACATTACCAAGAAAAGAAAAGAAAAGGGGTGAGGGAATAGGGATTATATCAACACAGTTGCCTTTTTATGTTTGATGATGAGTTTCAACATCATCATAAATCAACAATAATTATTTTTAAATAAAAAGAATCAAAACATAATTTGTTTTTTAATTATAGAATTGTTTCACAAGTATTTGATTGATTGAAGTTACTCAGGATAATTTGATAAACAAAGTATTGTCGTATCCATATATCTATATATATATATAGAGGAGACAGGTTGTTGCTCAAATTGAGCCAGTTTTCACCGATTCCTATTTTTTTAGAATTGTGAACTATTTTTAATAAGTAGAAATTAACTCTTCTTGATGGGAGGTCATGGCTTCGATCCTACAAGATCGCAGTTTTAAGCTTTTTTTTTTCCCTTTTTTTGGGTTAAGTAGAAAAATTCTTCTTTAGGCAAGGTCAAGGGTTTAATCCTCCACAATATCAGTATATATATTTCATAAGATAATTTTGAGGTATTATTAGACCTTTAACCCATCATATTACTTCAAAATATTTATTATCATAAATAATTGTGCAATGTACAAAACATAATTATTTATTTGCTCGATACTTTATTTATATGCTTATTAAATGTAAAATATACATTATACAAATGACTTTGAATATAAAATATTAGATAATAACTCTTGATATGAGAATGATGATATTCAAGTAAATACTGTTTGACATGACCATTTATGTAACGCCCTGGACCACAGTAGATGCCCCACCCACGATCCGGGACAGTAGTCGCGGTCGGACAATCATGCTAGAACCAAAGTCGAACCATAATAGGTGAAAATAAAACTAAAATTCTCCAAATCGCATTAATATCAATGAGAATACATCCAACTTACATATCTAAACAAAAGAGCTCAACTATCTAAGTTTACAAGTCATGAGTACAAAATAAAGTTGAGCTAGAATTACAACTTAGATGCATAATCCCAAAAGAAACATATACTAATCAGGCTCACATCTTCAGGTAATACTCCACGTTTCAAGATCCTACATAATATGATGGAGTCATGAGTCACACGACCCAATAAAACTTATGGCATGACGAGAGAAACGAGAAAGAGGATAGAAGCAAGAGAGTTTCAAACAATGAGCATATCGACAACGAGACAAGAATGTGATTTCCATATACAATTCAGAACAGTTCAGAACGGGCAAATCAAACTGATAACAAGAACATATATCACATTCATGTCAAAAGGCAGATACAAGCGTTTGGTAGGTCTATCACCCTTATATCTCCAATACAATCATATAAAATCCTTATCCCTCCAACTCTCGAAAGAGCAACAGTCAGTAAAGCACCATCGTGCTTCAGAATAATCCCTCAGAGCCCTACCTCCAGGGTCGTCCGGATTATCCCATAGGTGAGGATTCATACAAGCTCGAATTGACAACCCGGTGTTGCCCAATCCGATACTCATATAAATTCCTCAGGGCCCAACAGAAGTCAGAACGGTAGGCTAAGAACAATCAGAACAAATCAAGTGTACGAAAATCGTGAAGCTATTGGCACGTTTTGATTGACTAATAATAATTAAATGATCAATTTCGGAAGCTTAGTCAATCATTCAGTTCAAACAAACGAGTATTGGACTATGGACTAGAGGATTCTTCATTTTGAAACTCATATTATGTTAAGAAGATTGGATATGGGCTTTACAGACATAAAATTGGGTTTGAAAACATAAAAACTCAAGTTGGAACCGAAACTGCATTTCGAAGAAAATGAACATATAACCATCATCAAAAGAATATTTCAAAGGAGCGAAAATGACGAACAAGGCAAATATAGCAAACTGTTTTCGTTGAATAAATTTGAATAGCGAAACTAAAGCTAATACAGCAAGCTGTTTTTGTTGAATATATTTGAATAGCTAAACTAAGCTAATGCAGCAAGCTGTTTTTGTTGAGAATAGAATAGCGAAACTAAACTCATACAGCAACCTATTTTTGTTAAAAATAGAATAGCGAAACTAAACTAATACAGCAAGCTGTTTTTGTTGAAAATAGAATAGCGAAACTAAACGAATACAGTAAGCTGTTTTTGTTAAAAATAGAATAGCGAAACTAAACTAATACAGCAAGCTGTTTTCGTTGAAAATATTCTTAAGTACATAAAAACATTTATAAAATATCGTTTTATAATTTTGGTAAAAGATTTTACGTTAATAAAAAATCAAATCAAAACATGACGTTTTGTCCATATCTTGTGTTCATGTCCGTTTTTAGGCTATCGAATCACCTCATAGTCCATGTCCTTGGTCCAAAACATATATCCAAGCTCAGGTCATGATCTTAAGGCACATTTCGGTGTATGATAATTATTTCAAGGATTTATAAACATTTCAACAAGAATATCATACACAATGGCAACAAGAGCTCATAAACACATAAGATTTTCATGAACAAAATAGCTAAGAGCTTGGCGTTTGAATAACTTATAGGATGTGAAATGAAACATAGGCTCAAGAACACGAGGATGGAAACCATAAGTCTTACTTGTTGAGCTTCTAGGCTGGTCTTCAAAACAATGCTACAAATGTTCCGAGTTCGAGTTAAACACCTATTAATCAACCAAACCAAGTGTTAACTCTCTCTTAAACGTGTCTAAATCACTTACTTAACATGTAACATCAAGCTTACCAAGGTGGAGTGTATTTCCCTCGAGTTTCCCTCTTGTTACTTATGAAAACACCCAATGTTGTTAAGAAAGTGAACTGCCGAGAAGGTTGGGAAAAATGGAGAAAATGAGCCAACTTTTCTACTAAGTTTGAGAGTAAAATTCTGAAAATAATTCACCCCTCTCTTCAGCCAAGTTTTATAGTGAGGAGGCCATCACTTGATGGTCAATTTTCAACAAGAAATCCCACCAACCATCCCATAAATCCAGTGGAAAATCCGGCTGCCCCTGTTGCGTCTGGAAATCTGATTTGCTGTCTTTTCTTTTGTTTTTTTTTTTAATTGTTCAAATTTATTTGGTCTGGAACTTGGGCTGGAAAATGAGATAAATCTTGGGGCATGATTAGGCTGAAATTAAGTAAGTTTTGGGCTGAAACAACGTATGAAATCGAGATTTCGACGTGAGAAATCATTTTGATCATAAAACTCATTTTTGGAATTAAAACGTGTTTCGTTCCATTTAAATCAAAATAGTTTGAGAAAATTAATGATTTGAAATCTTAATTAGGGAAAACTCGGGGTATTACACTCTCCCCCTCTTAAATGAATCTGGTCCCCAGATTCACACCTTATTCGAACAGATGAGGATATTTGTCCCGCATTTCATCCTCACGTTCCCAAGTAGCCTCTTCTACTCTCTAATTTCTCCATAGGACCTTAACTTGAGGTATCCTACGATTCCTAAGCTCACGAACCTGCGAATCTAGGATACGTACGGGCTGCTCTACATAGGTAAGGTCGCTCTGGAGAGGAACGTCCAGATGTTCTATGACATGAGAGGGGTCAGGATGGTATTTCCTCAACTGAGATATGTGGAACACGTTGTGGATTCCTGTCAGGTTGGGAGGAAGGTCAAGACGATATGCTACAGGATCAATCCGTTCAATGATCTCAAATGGCCCTGTATATCTGGGACTCAGTTTACCAGCTTTTCCCATCCTCCAGATTCCCTTTTGTGGAGCTATCTTTAGAAACACTAAGTCTCCAATACTGAACTCCAGATCTTTTCTGCGCTTATCAGCGTAGCTCTTCTGGCGATCCTGAGCCGTTTTCATATTCTTCTTAATGATCTGAACCTTTTCAATAGCTTCTTGGATCATCTCAGGTCGCAGAGCATCTTTTTCTGAACTCGAGGTGCTCCTAATCTCATCAATATCCCAATGAAGGGGTGATCTGCACTTCCTACCGTATAAAGCCTCATATGGAGCCATCTAAATTGAGGCCTGGTAGCTATTATTATAGGCAAACTCTACCCGCGGTAGATGCCTGTCCCAATTTCCTAGAAAATTCAGAACACATGTGCGTAGCATATCTTCGAGTGTCTGAATTGTCCTTTCTGATTGTCCATCAGTCTGGGGGTGTGCAGCAGTACTGAATAGTAACTCCGTCCCCAGATGCTCTTGCAGACTTTTCCATAGCCTCGCTGTGAACTTGGGATCTCTATCGGATATGATACTCTGAGGAATTCCGTGCAATCTTATGATCTCTTTAATATAGATTTCAGCGAGCTTCTCAACATTGTACTGGGTCTTAACTGGCAAGAAA
>JACFYI010002876.1:51701-72237 GCA_014898755.1 Handroanthus guayacan
TCATTTTGCTATTTTCGATCAAAAATTGTTGTCGGAAGATCATTGGGGGATGAAGTTGAAACAAATTAAAAGCATATGGACTATTTTATAATTGATATGAAATCACAGGGATCAAAATGAATTTTGCCTGTTAAATATAATAGCACAATATATGATTGAAAACAATAGATGGCTTACAAAATGATGTCGTTTTAGCAATCGAAAGATGGAAAAAAGAAAAAAACAAGAAAAGATTAACGGATGAAAACATTGTTCATAGCAATCCAAAGATTAAAAAAAAAAGGACGAAAACACTGTTCATTAAAAAAAAAAAGACAAAACAAAGAACGAAAAGACTGTTCATTAAAAAAAACAGAAAAAGACAAAATAACGGACCAAAACACCGTTCAAACTTAATTTTTTTAAGTTTCATAAATTAAAAAATTAAATTACTTTCAAAAAGAAAAGTTCCAGAAATTAAAATGAATTTTAAATTTTTAAATTTTTCTGTATTGGTTATACTCATTTATTACGTAGTTGCAAAATTTGTAATTTATTTGCTAAACATTTTTTTAAATTATAATTAATTTGTTATAATTAATAAAGAATTTAAATACTCAAAATACATTGAAAATGTATAGATATACATGCTGTAATCAGAAATTTTGCCCAAACATATAATCGAACGACAAAAATGTTACAATTAATAGTTTAGGGGTGAATGAGACATATTATGATAGTTGACGGGTCAAAGTGTATATTTCACTAAAAGATAGTTCAAGGGTGTTTTTGTAATTTTGGTATTTTCGGTAAAAAACTATTGCCAGAAGATCATTGGGGGATGAAATTGAAACAAATTAAAAGCACATGGACTATTTTATATAATTAATATGAAACTTTAGGGACCAAATTGAATTTTATCCGTTAAATATAATATCACAATATACAATCGAAAACAGCAAATGCCTCACAAAATGATGTCGTTTTAGCAATCGAAAGATTGAATGAAAAAAAAAAAGGAAAGATTAACGGACGAAAACATTGTTCATAGCAATCCAAATATTTAAAAAAAAAAAAAGATAAAACATTGTTTATTAAAAAAATATATATATAAAAAAAAAGACAAAATAAAGGACAAAAGTACTGTTCATTAAAAAAATAAAAATAATAAAAAAAGACAAAATGACGGACGAAATATACTATTCATTGCCATATGCACTCTTATATAATAGTAGTAATAATAATAATAATACATGCAAGAAATTCATGATGAAGAGGAAAGCAATATACATAGATAAAGTCCCATAGTTTTTTTATTGAAAAAAAGGAAAAGAAAAAAAGTCCCATAGTTTAATCCAGCGTTGGCCCACCTTCCCCCTTAATCCGCACGTTGTAGGCCTTTGTTAGACGGGTGACTTCAGTGGGAACTATACTAATGGGGCATGGTAGAATTATTAGTATAAAGTTAATGGAGAATAAAATATATTATATTATATCATATTATATATTTGTACAAAGCATGATGAATTGACTTCTATTTTGTTGTCATGCGCAATTATTGATATGGATGAATGTGCAAAAACTTGGAACCATCAAAGTAATAACTCATTCTATTTGATGGATTATTATTTTTTTTTAATAATAATAGTTTATGAATTAATTACAATTATTTGCAGACTTCAAATTCAAGTTTCTTAAGTAATTGAATTGTATTGTGTTGAAGTTATCACTGAACCACGAGGAAAAGAAGACTGATTTGAGTTCTAATCATTTTCCTAATTAATTCAAAGAACGGACTGGACAAAGCTCCGGTTGCCGTAACTAACATTGATCTAAACTTATAAAATGATTTAAAATTACTAAAATTACCAAGGTTTGCCACTTCCGTAGCCAAAATCCTTGACACCGGTTGTAAAATGATTACGGCTAATTTAAGTTGGTAATCACATATTGTATGACTCTATAATGTGTCAAGTGATGGAATATTTTTATTTTTCACCACTTGCTATTGAATCTTGGATAAACTGGTTAAGTTGGATATTTTAATTTCAAATAATTTAGTGGATTTAATTATGTGGACCGTAGGTAATCAAGCTAGACTAACCCTCTTGCTTGACAAGTGCAGTCACCTCAAAGACAAAAATTCAATTATGCCTTTGTTAATTCTTTTTTTGTTTTTTGATAAATATGCCTTTGTTAATTCAAGTGGCAATTAAAGATAGATGTATCATGATAAGAGGTCATGGATTCAAACTTTATTAGTATATGAGGATGTTTTTCTATTGCATGATAGACGATAGATATATTAATATTTTTTATTGTATAATAAGTTTTTAAGAATTTTTCATGATGATGTATTAATATTTGTTTGCTATTGATGTATTCATTTATTTTTTGAATGCTATAATTGCTTTTCTTAGAAGGGAAAAAAACATAAAAAGAAATCGAAATAAAGAGGATGTGAACCTAAAACATAAATTATAGGGCGAAAGAGAAAAGATTTCCTTCTGAAAAATTCTTCATTTATGAATTTGTCCTCATTTTTTTTGAAAAGATAGTAACATTTCGTCAGCAGTGAGGTCTTTTTTTTTTTTTTTTTTTTTTTTTTTTTTTTTAATAAGAAACGTCAGCAGTGAAGTCACTCAAATGGAAAGGCATGAAAACAGTCAACATCACTCCTCCACTGATCCTTGCTACATAATTATCATTTCCAACAAGAGAACTTCTATGATATCTTGCAACATTTATCATAAAAAAAAAAAAAAAGGAAAAGGAAAAGAAAAGAAAAGAAAAGAAAAAGGAAAAGTGATATCTTGCAACGCCACGGCCTACCTGACCGCACCTTGCAAGCGAAGCGTATTTTAAATTACAAAAGTAAATAAAAATTACAATGAAGACTTTAATAATTAAATAATTATTCTAATAGCCTTTATGTCTTACTCTGATATTTTTCTCTGAACCTGAATATTAACGAAAAAGAGTGAACTCACAAATCGCAATAAGTAATTATTTAATATACAATATAATACTTATAGCTAGTAATTCCATTGAGTAAAATCACAAAAATTGGTGGAAAGTCTAGAATACACCATAACCAAAATTTACGGAAGTTTCAAAATTAGTCTCGAACCGGTATATCATAAAAGTCTATCAAGGTTCCATATCGTAAAAGTCCATATCACTTAACAATAATAGTATAGTCAACATGATTAAAAAAAATAATAAACAATAATGTAATAATAAACAATAATGTTATAGTCACCATGATTAAAAAAGTTATTTACTTATAGAATGTTATAAAATAACACATATATTAAGGGTTCATTTACTTTAGCTGATAGGATAAGTAAGAGACAGATAAAATGAAAGATGTATGGGATGAAATTATGTAATAATAATAATAAGCTGTTTACTTTAATATATCAGATGAATAATATAAATTATACAATATTTATAGTGGGAGGTATATGTTCGAATCTTAATGATAGTATATGGCGTTTGTCTAGCGTATTCTAGTGTTTCCCTACTGAATAATACTTTAGAGAATTTGATTTGTATTTGGTTAGAAGATCCTATTTTTAAAATGTAATATATAATGATATTAATGTGTAATCTTATTATATTATTTAAAATGAAGTCAATCCCATGATTCCATCTCTCTCCTATGTGGATCATGAGGTGGATAAGTTGCTATTTTTCTAAATTGACACATATACAAGTTTCCATTTTAATATTTCAGTTACTTAACCTTATGCATTTAAATTTAAATTTAAATATTAATTCTATAATTTATTTATATGTATAATGTTTAAATAAATAAATTTAATTTTTTAAACATGAACGTTTAATCTAATCACTACTCCCTAATAATTATTATTACAATATTTCTATAATTATCTTTCAGCTTTCCCATTATTTTGAATTAATTCTAATTTATTCACTACTCCCTAATAATTATTATTACAATATTTCTATAATTATCTTTCACCTGTCCCATTATTTTGAATTAATTCTAATTTAATCACTACTCCCTAATAATTATTATTACAATATTTCTATAATTATCTTTTACCTTTCCCATTATTTTCAATTAATTCTCATGGACGAATTACAATAAGTTAATCTAATTAATTAATAATAATAATCTAATTAATTAATTAATTAATAATAATAATAATAATATGTTAATTAAATTTTGTGTATATCGCACAGGATGACCACATGCAGGCAAGTGTACCAAAAAATCTAATTACCAGATTTAGATCACAGCTCTCAGAGGGATCTATTTATATGATTGAGAAATTTAAGGTCTATAAGTGCAAAGATTATTTGTTAATTAAATTTTGTGTATATTGCACAGGATGACCACATGCAGGCAAGTGTACCAAAAAATCTAATTACCAGATTTAGATCACAGCTCTCGGAGGGATCTATTTATATGATTGAGAAATTTAAGGTCTATAAGTGCAAAGGTGGTCATAGGCCTGTCCATGAGGATTATTATATTTGCTTTACGCTTTCAACTCGAGTGAGGTGCTTGGAAACCACTGATGAGAAAATAAGATCACATAAATTTGAATTTGTGAATTTTAGTCGTATCCCTGAACTTTTTAAGGTTGACATATATTTGACAGGTAAGTTGGTTTTTAATTGTTATTGTTATTTTTATTTTTATTTTTGTAATTTCCAACAATTGTAGCAAAAATTTATGTTCCATTATAAGATTCAAATAGCAACTATCATCTTATAGATGTTATCGGAAGGCTTAGCAGAAAAGGGCCAATTGAAGACACAAGGTTTGGAAGGGTGCGCAACATTGAGCTAACAGACGAAAGGTGACTTACAATCTTTGTTATGTATTTATCCACTTATGTTGAATTATATATATTTGTACTTCTTCTATTATAAAACTATTTTTTTTTTTTTTTTTTTTTTTTTTTTACGGCACAGGTCCTTTTGTCTTGATTGTTACTTCTACTAAGGTTGGAGAGTTTAAAGGTAATTACATTGCATTGTATTCAATGCTCATAAATTTTCGTAGAAGTGTCATAATTATTGCATTTTTTATGATATAGGAGTTTACAACTTGAAGTCTACTTTTGGAACAAAAGTGTATATTAATTTGGAAATACCTGAAGTGTTAAACTTCTTAGAAAGGTTAGTAATTTCTACATTAATTTATCAACATATGTGTAATTTGCATTCTTATTTTATTAGTCATTGATAAGTTGTACAAATAATCATAACATTCATATGATTCTGATGTAGTTTGGGGAAAACAAATCACGAACTGATTGATGTTTTGCAATCCTATGCGTCCGAGGCCATGTTTAAGAATAGAAAGACGGTGTCAGAAATCTTTGATAAAATCTCTTCTGTTGACACATCGGTAACAATATCTTACTCATGAACTTTTACACTTATTCTCGAAAATCTTATTCATACTTAAAAAAATAAATAAATAAAAGTTTCGTTTTAAATTATGATCGCATATAGGTAAGAGTATTTACATGCAAGGCTACAGTTTTAAAGGTTGATATGAAGAGAATAGTGTGCTATGAATCATGCATGAATTGTCCCAAGAAGGTCAGTACACGAGATTCAAAATTCTTTTGCGATCGTTGCAAAGTTGAAGTGCATTCCCCGAAATCAAGGTTCGTTATCTAATGCCTAAGTATGGATGATTATGAGTAAAAACACGAATTTGATCACGTACCCAAATATAATATATATATATATATATATATTAACTTTTTAGGTATATGTTGAAAGTATTTGGTTGTGATGAGAGTGGTGGAGCTTGGTTTGTTGTATTTGAGCAAGAGTTTCAAAGATTGATTAATGTGAATATCCATCAGCTGATCTCAGCATATGAAAAGGTTATTAATTTTTGCATTGTTACCATATTACAATTTTTGTACTCCTTTTGTTATAAGCATTACATTGTCATGATTTCAATTACAATATACAGGAAGGGGATCAAAGTCGAGTACTTCTAAATGCTATTTTAACTCTCAAGGGTCACTCTTTCATATTCCAAATAAGGTTGACTGATTATAATTTTGAAAGTGGAAATCTTGAACTGACAGTTTCGAAGTGATTTCATTGCGATTTTAAGCTCGAATCGGCGTATCTTTTTAAGTAGGTTTCGCTTATTTTGCCTTTACATAATTGAATATTTTTCAGTGAATTTATATCATATTGTCCTATCCATCCACTTAGATCATATATTGAATGAAATTATATTTAAATTATGTTTTGAGCAAATTTTGTCATATATTAACTTATATTAGCTCTTGATTGCTATAGATTATATTAATGACTGGTGGTAGTAAAAAGATCAATGATGCAAGCAAGCACTTGAATCTTGAGATTTCAAAGAGTAATGACTCTTCAAGCACTGAGTCGTCAATAGATTTGCACCAGATATTCGATGAGGAATCGCCACCAAAGAAAATTTGTCTTCGGAGGTAATATAATATTAAACAAAGGATTGGTTTACTAAGTAAAATATTTTTATTGCTAAATTGAGTAAAATATAGCTATTGAAAATATATTTTACTAATTTCTTTTTTATATATTCACAATAGGGAAAAATGTCGTGATGAAATCAATAATGAAGTGGCGAATTTGAAAAAGAAATTTGCGAAACACGTTAAGCAGTACATCTGGGTCTATTTCATATTGGTAGTATTTTTGCGTTGTAATTTTAAGTACACTCAAGTAGACATTTGGGTTGTTTAACAAAGCTGTATTTTTATCATAAATTGTTTCAAGTACTATAAAAATATTATATACTTTTTTTTTGGATAGAAATATAATATTATATATGTTAATTAGATTAGGATAATTTGCCAACATTGTTAAATATTTGACCTTTGAAATTAAATTTTATTTTATGGATATTAATTAAATTAGTAATTTTATCAATCATATATGATGGTACAAATAAAAAAAAAATTATAAGTTTTAAATTATAATCAAAACAAAGAACTAAGAAAATTCATGCATATTAATATCACTTCATAATTTCATTAAAACTATGAATCTATTTTAATAAACTTCAATAATAAAATTTTTATTGATCTTAAATTAAGTCTCGCGCAACGCACGGGTTAAAAACTAGTAGAATGTAACGCTTTTCTCTACAAAAAGAAAAGAAAGGATAATCTAATCAAAATCAACAAAACATAAATGGATGAAATCGAATAATTTGGACATATAAACCTCAGAATGAAATGTTTTTTCTGTGTTTTTTCTGTCTTTTTTCCATTTTTGAAAATGAAGCACGTCGTATCTCAACATCAATTAATAATTTTTTTTAAAATTTCTAACAAAATATATATTGAATATATATTATCACGTATAGATCTAATTAAAATATTGATGCCCCCTTAGCTCATAACATAAAAATATAATAATATAGTAACACCTGACATGATATATTAAAAAATAAAATTCATACAAACAATTTTGTAAAGTACTACACTGATATTGATGATATTTATCATTATCTATTAAATTAACGAAAAAAAGGAGAGAACGAGAAAAAAGGAGAGATAGGAAGAATCCACTTGGAAATCGAGGCAAATATAACAGTGGTCCAGCACATGACAAAATGTATGGTCGACTTAAAAATTCAGCCAAAAAGCGTTTACGTGTGTGTAATAAATGTGTTCCCCCCCACCCCCCGCCTTTCTTTCCTACTACTCTTCGTTTTCTCCTTTTTTAATCTTAGGAGATTCTCAGTATCGCAGAAGTTGCAAATCAGAATGTCTGGGAAACAAGAAGCAATTGCAAAAAGTTGAACATATTGAGACCCAGAGGATTATTCGACCTTTATTCCAATTGAAGCCATTGGGGCCGGCAAGGAATCGAATTTTCCTGGAATCTGTTCGGAGCTCAATCCGATCACTAATTGATGAGAAATTGGTCAAGTGAATTGTGACTATTGCTTGTACAAATAAAATTTATAGGGAATCGAGCAATTCAATAAATAATTTTTATTTATTTTGTTTTATAATTGGGTTGTTTATTTATTTATTTATTTTTTCCTGAAAGGATTTGGTGTATGATTCATTAACCTTAATATCTTAATTAGTAACAAAAGTATGTGATCTTTTGATTTTTTTTTTTTCTTTTCAAAATTAAGCTATAGTTTAATTAGTTAAACTACTCTTGTTAGATTTGATATCTTTATGAAAAACCGTCGCATCTCAAGTTATATCCAAATATTTTAGCTTTATCGTTAGAATATGGAATTGATAAAAATAATGTGTTTTGATCTTTTTATATGATATTGAATAATTCGCACCTCTTGAGCTAGATAGCTCAAGATCTATGATTTGTAAGATATTAGAATTAGATTCAATCCTAATATTAGACTATCGAGGTGCTAGACGATCGATGTCATGTTGTTCCACGTTGACGTGCGTATAAGAATCCCATATTGGTAGAGAGTGTGGATTATGATTTATTAATATGATTTTAGACAATCCTTATGTCTTAAATTAAATTTTGAATTGACTTAGGTTGAAGATCTATTTTTAATGTATACAAGGAATTTTGGATACAAAATATTTACCTATTTGAGCATAAATCTCTAGAAAAATATTTTATGTAGAAAATTAAGTCGCAACATAAGGTAGATGAAACAACATGTCCAGTCATTAATAAGTTCACTCGATTCATTTAAATTATTTACATCAACAAAAAGAATTTCTTGCTTGGAAGTAGGAATTAATGTGGATAAGATAAAAAAAGCTACACATTTCAAGGAAGTCTAACACAGTGTTGATCATTTGATCATTATATAATAATAATAAAGAAAAGAAGTCTCTTACATTAATTGGACGCTTGTTTTGCTTTTAGTGAAGCAAATCACTGACTTGTTTCACTTGTTTTGGGCTGGCTCTAGTCCAAATTCATTTACAACAGGAGTCTTGATCCATAGCGCCAAATGCACCTCTGATGTGACTGCAAATTCTTATTAATCCCAGAATTTCGCTCTTGTACCTCCACTTTTGCATGAGTTTCCAATTTATTTTCTGGATAACTTCCTCTTTGCTTTCTTCCTCGCATTTTTGTTTTATTTTTTTCCTTTTGCGGAAACACTAAAATTTTTTCGGAGTAAGAAGATCTTAATGAAAAATAAAGTATTTATAAATAATTAAGTTCCGATGGAAGAAAGCTAGGATAGAGTGAGAAGTCGCATACTAAAACACTAGTTCTCGTCACTTGCAATTCCCTTATGCATCGATAATTTTAAGTGTTAAAGTAATAATGAATTATCAATAATTTACAACATCAAAACAATAAACAAAATTGAAATAAAATTTTATTGCACGTGCTTATAATTCGGCCATAAAAAATGGCCAGAAATTTGACTGAAGGGCTTTGAGCATCAAAACTTTTTATTTTAGGGGACATGTGTAACAACTTGAAATTTTTCCTAATTAAAATTTTAAGTTCTTATTTTTCACACAACGAACTTTTTCACTACTATTGAAAATTTTTCCTACAACCAAAATATTTCATCACATCTATAAAATTTTTCTTGCATACAAAATTTGTCATATGTATTATTTTGGTCTAAAAATAAACTTATTTGGCCTAAACTTTGAGCCGAAGGATTTAAATCAAGCCCACCCAAAATTTTTTTTAAAAAAAGTGTATATAAATATACACATATGTGTATATATATATATATTAAGCTCGGCCAAGTACCCTCCTTTTACGGGATATTTGTCATTTTTTTATTCCAAAAATTTTGCCTCCAAGTATTAAATTATTATTTTTTTTTAAAGAAGGGCAATATTATAAAGAAGCCAAATTAGCGAGAGTTTACAGCAAAGTCAGGAAGCCTATCCCCAGAATCCAAAGAGCTACAAGAATTCTTAGCAAGAATATGTGCTAAGGTGTTCCCTTCACGTGGAACAAATAGGAAAGATGTATGCGGAAGAGACGAGGCTAAGACTTTACATCTTGTAACAATGGCACCAAAACTTGATAGATCCTCCCTATCGCTCCTGATCGCCACAATAACAGGTAAACAATCGCCTTCAAAAATGGTAGAGCTCCATCCTTTGTCCTTGGCAACTTGGATCGCAAAAAGAGCTGCCAGCGCTTCCACTTCATTTGCCTCAAATTTTCCAGCAGAGGTCCGTCTCCAAGTATTAAATTATATGAGGGAAAAATTGGAAGAAAACACCAATGCATGACACCTCTTCATGCCCTCAAACTTTTATAAACTTTTATAATTGAAAAACAACCCCTCTCTTCATTTATAAATAGGGGTGCTAGGTAATGCAAGACCGCTCTTGCCTTGCTATACAATACATTTTGCCAATATCACTCTACTATCTATTTTCTTCTTCAACAAGAACACTCTTCTTCTTCCATTTGCAAGAACAAGAACACTCTTCTTCTTCACTCTTCTTTTACTTCCATTTTCAAGACAAAAACTAATCTTCTTCCCTCTTTAACTCAAAAGCTTTATATATGTATACATTACAAAAAATTTTTAGAAGTTCCAAAGTTAATATGAAAAAAGGGACGTTTAGGGTACACTTGGTAAGATTTAAATATAAGTTTCATGATGATAAGATTAAAGTGAAGGAAATGATTTGGTATCTAATTATTTTGATATTATAGGTGGATTTAATCATTTAGAATTGTGAAATATTGCCTTGATAGCTTGAAGATTTGGCATAAGGAAAGGTAAGAGTAATGGCTATCCTCTTATTCATTAAACTTGAAATGAGCTTTGAATCATGATTTCCTTCGCTTGATTTGTTTCTTGGATTAAGACTTGATCTCCATTGCTATCCTTACATGGAGAAACATGGAACTTTGTTTGATTAATGATGACCTTGGTATATATTTGATGTTGAAACCTTTGAAGAGTCTACCCTTGATTGATCCATGAACTCGATCATCTTATGACTAAATCCCTTCTTGGACACCATTCTATTGATTATTGGAATGAAGAATTGGACATTAAAGGAACTAATTTGTTCTATCATCTGGCTTATGTTCTTCATGTAGCATTAAGACTGAATGACTCTATGAAATTATGTTGATACTTCGAGTAACGTAGGAGACATCTCCATTTTTTCCCTGGGAAATCTTTAGAATTCTCACTACTTTGCTTTCAATTCACCTCTGACCATCAAATGAAATGTGAATAACCCGTCCTCCTCTCTTTGAAAGAAACGGTGCTTCAGGTTCTGTCGGTGCTTCAAACAATTTTGTTTTGTCCATATTACTAGATCTCTATAGTCAATAATTTTAGATGAGGAACTATTGAACTCAATCACTTGCTGTTGTTACTCTTTAGTTTTCTATTGAGGTCTATCCTGTAGAGGTTCTCAAATTGGATTAGTGATCGATTTTTAGGTTTCGTCGTAAACCTAATTGGTCACTTCCAATTATGTAAATCAATAGTTCAAACCGCACTCAAAGGTAAGGCATTTCCCATTTTTATAGGAACTTCTATACCAGAAACCATGGTATCTCCAATTATAGTCCCTGTGGGATGTAAAATATATCTCTTCTCACCATGCCCATAGTGTACGAGACAAATGTATGCATTTTGATTAGGGTTGTATTCTATGGTTACGATTCTAGCATATGTGTCTTTTTTATTGCGTTGAAAATCGATTTTACGGTATAGACGCTTACGATCTCCCTCTCTATGCCTTGCGGTAATGATTCCTCTGGCATTACGACCTTTACCACAATGATGCTGTCCATAGATCAAATTATTTCGTGGAATGAATTTCACTTGACTGTCTAAGGTTCCATTGCGTGTGCTTGAGGTAGAAATTTTATATAAGTCTATTGCCATGCTATTAAGTATTTTAAGTTCCTTTCTTTTTAAGAGATGGAATAGAATAACCCGATTGAAGCGTAATGATTATATGTTTGTAATGCATTGTATGTCCTATAATAGGTCCCATTCTTCTACCTTTTCCCTGAAGTCGATGACTATTCATAGCTATTACATTGATACCAAAGAAGAGTTCGACCCAAGGCTTTAGTTCTGTTCTAGTTGATCCTGATTCGACATTAGAAATATATTGAGTTTTTTGCAATAACTGAATGCTTTTATCTGTAAGTACCGCATATTTGATTCCATCCATAAATCTATTTTCTTCCCTATGAGTTCTAGTCTCAATAAGAATGCTAGTTCTTACAATTTACATATTATTATTTCTTATTTCTTACAATTTATATATTAATATGAATACATATTATTATGAAAAAAACACATATTATTATGATATAAAATATATTATAATATAAATATATTTACATATTCTAATATAAATATACCCAGTATGTATAGATGATGAGATTCCATTTCCAATAGACTTATTGGAGGGTCCCATTGGCGTGCATGCAGTAGGACTTGAACCTACGAATTCGCCAATTATGAGTTGGGTGCTTTAGCCATTTAGCTATGGATGCTTAACGTAGCAGGGACCTCGTACATGGTGAATAACCAAATTGCAATTGAAATGCAATTTTCGGCTAAATCAATACAATTTTTAGGAGGAATTAAAATGATAAATAACGAGGTACTCCATTGGTGGATTGTAGAACTGAGAGAGAAATTGACATTGAGAGAGATCAAGAATTCTCAGTTTTTGTTAGCTTTATGGACCTAATTCAATTCAGTGGGGTCTTTCATTTTTTACACCAAGAATGTTTTCTAAAACTCTTTGATCCCCGAATTTTGAGTATCCTACTTTCACACAATTCGCGAGGTTCAATAGCCAATCGATGTTTTATGATCAAGGGTATAATACTCTTTCTAGTAGCATTCCTTATATATTGTATTAACAATCGAAATATGGTCGAAAGAAAAAATTTCTATTTGAGGGGGCTTCTTCCTACACTTATGAATTCCATTGGACACAAAAATGATACATTGGAAGAATTGGTTGGGTCTTCCTATATCTATATGTGCATTGTTTCGCTCCTGTCTCTTCAAAAAGGACAAAAGAAGGATCCCAGTTGTAAGATATCTAATGAAACTGTTGCTGGAATTGATATCTTATTCAAAGAGAAAGGATCTTCTGATCAATCCAGAGATCATTTGAATTCCATTAGTAATATTAGTAATGAAGATTCGGAATATCACATATTGATTAATCAAAGAGAGATTCAACCACTAAAAGAAAGTCTTTGGGATCCTACAAGATTGATTCGTTCTTTTTTATCTAATAGATGATTAGAACTTGATCTGGGTTCGAATCCTACTGAAAGGTCCACTAGAGATCAGAAATTGTTGAAGAACCAACAAGATCTTTCTTTTGTTCTTTCCAGGCATTCGAAAAATAAAAAACTAGTTAATATATTCAAGATAATTATGCATTTACAAAAGACTACCTCAATTCATCCTATTTCATCAGATCTGGGGTGCGATAAGGTTCTGAAGGATGAATCGGATATGGACAGTTCCAATAAAATTTCATTCTTGAACAAAAATCCATTTTTTGATTTATTTCATCTATTCCATGACCGGAACAAGGGAGGATACACATTACACCATGATTTTGAATCAGAAGAGAGATTTCAAGAAATGACAGATCGATTTACTCTATCAATAACTGAGCCGGATCTGGTGTATCATAAGGGATTTGCCTTTTCTATTAATTCCTACGGATTGGATCAACAACAATTCTTGAATGAGGCTAAGGATGAATTGAAAAAGAAATCTTTATTGGTTCTACCTCCTATGTTTTATAAAGAGACTGAATCTTTTTCTCGAAGGATAAGAAAAAAATGGGCCCGAATCTCCTACGGGAATGACTTGGAATATCCAAAACCAAAAATCAACACTAATTCCATACCACATTAGATCTAATCTAATACATGTATATTGATCTCATATAAGTTTTAAAACAATTTTAAAACAAATATTTTCAGAAATCAACACTAATTCCACACCTAATTACAAGATCAACATCAACAACTCCAATCATTCAATCATATTGAATCTAAACATGCTAGATCATCATATAGCATTAATTATTACATCATTCACATAGATCCAAGCCACACACAACATCTAGTGACCTCCAACTCATTAGATTGAATCAAGATCACTAGATTTAACTTCAACTCATCACATGAATCAATGTTTAAACGAATCTAAAATCTAGTTCAGATGATTTGGCTCGGATACCACTTGTAGGCGGAGATTAGGCTAAAATAAAATAAAACGCAGCGGAAATACACATTCATCACCATGAATAAAAGTCTAAATCTTCATAGGATCCTTATATGAGTCTAGAATTTAGATTAGAGAAGAGGAAACTAACATTTGATGCCTCTAAAACAAGCTTGACCGAACACTCTTCAAGAAAACCGAATAGGTGGATCTCTTCTTGAATTGATGTTTGATCTTCTACAAAACTTGATCTCCTACAAAATTTGATCTCTACCAAATCTTGATGATTCCAATCCAATTCTGCACTTAGATCTTCAAATCTCCCAAGCATGATCAAGAAAAATGAAGAACTCCTCCAAAAACTTGATAAAAAACGTGAGTGGCCCTTCAAAAACGTGATCAACTTTTGATCAATAAGTTTCAAGTGGAATCACACCTCTAATTTTGGTGTGTTAGGAGAGGTGGTTATCACATGATATTTAAAGTGTGATTCTTGCCAACTTGGATGTTTAGTTGGCAAGATAGTTTTGGAGGGAAGAGTCTAGATTCTTCTCTTCAAAATATCTTAGCTTATATGGCATCCAAGTTGCAATCTATGTGGCATTTTAATTAACTAATTAATTAAAATGCTACATGGATTCTAATTCACTTTAAATACTTAAATTTATTTCCCTCCTAATTTAATTTGTCTTATTTAATCAATTAGTTCAACTATTGAAATTAATTGAATCAAATTAACCATTAATTCAATTAGAATAATTTGACTCTTCAAATTAATGTATTCAAGAAGATCAATTTTGACTTTTAGTTAAAATATCTCTTTATTTACCTAAATATAATTTAGACGATTATCTCTAATTCAATTAGAGAATCTCTACTTAGATTCATACCGTGACAAATCTAGAAAGACGTGTAACCCATTAGGTTCATCAATTAATTAGACACGGACTCGTAACTCTTTATGATTTATAATTAATTAAACCATTTAACTAATTACTTATAGAATTAATCTCTATTAATTCTAGAGTACCCAATCTCCATAGTTGATGTCTAACCACAAGCTTATGGAGCTCAATTCATTGGTGAATTAATTGTGGTGTGAACCCCATCTACTCACACGTGTTGTGCAAATACGGACCCTCGATTTTTTTATCTCCCGATTGTGGCCTAGGGTTAAGATATTTTTGGCATCCCTAATAGCCCAATAACTATGCATCTATTCTTAATGCTTGATTCGTTTGTGTCCTCGACTTTGAAAACTTCTTTTCAAATTGACACACCACCTTGCGCAAGGATTTTTTTGAATTGAATCATCATAGAAAACATAGGAGATATACTCGTTCATTAAGATGAGAAAACGAATCCTTTCTTGGAACTCACAAACCTCTATGTGTAGATAGCTTGCACCCAACGTGCACCTCATGTGATCCGCTAATCAATGATCGAGATGCACATCAAAGAACAAGGACCTACCATAAGGTTACCATGGTCCCTCAAGTCTAAGGACTAAATATATGCACTATCGTAAGATAGAGAATAATTCATCATCGAATGCCACTACGGCTATCTCATGAAATTCTCTTTGTTGCGTCTCTCAGTAGACTTGTTCTTCAAACAAGTACCCACTAACATGCACCGGTATCAACTACACCGATTACCCATGAAACGGGGCAATGATTCAACTCCTTGAATCATGCATCGTTAGTTCAAATCTATCCGAATCCAAGATGCCCTCGTGTCAAGAATTCTATGACTTGGAGAGTTTAAGATCAAGACATCTAGAGACTAGTTTTATGGTCACCATCATATGCATGACCTAGCCTCATAGCCTTATATGATCAAGAGGACTTCTTCCACATCAATTTTTGATGAGACAATTTACGAGAATATAAAGAAGATGGCCATTTTATTTATATTGCAAAAATGAGATTGTTTGCAGAAGAGCAATGATAAAGCCAAATTTAATTGGCTGCGGGGCACCACTTTAACATTCAAATCATAAAAAAGAATATGAAGATCACTCAAGACCGCCAAAAGACCTATGCTTACAAACGGCGAAAAGATTTGGGTTTTGAAGTTGAAAATCAAGTATTTTTTAAAGTTGCCCTGCAGAAAGGAATTCGAAGGATGGGGAAGAGCAGGAAGTTAACTTTGAGTTATGTAGGACTTTTTGAAATTATTGAGCATATTGCTCATGTAGCATATAGATTGGATTTACCTCCAAAATTCATTGAGACTTACGATGCCTTTCACGTGTCCAAATAAAATACAATATGGACCCCTCGCATGTTATAGAACACATTGATCTACCTCTTTAGAGTGATCCCTCGTACGTAGAACAGCATGTGCAAATCCTAGATTATCAAATTCGAGAACTTAGGAATCAGAGAATACCTCAAGTTAAAGTTCTCTGGAGAAGCCAACAGGTTGAAGAAATCACTTGGGAATGTAAGGATGAAATGTGAGAAATATATCCCGACTTATTTGACTAATAGGTATGAATCTATGGACCAAATTCTTTTAAGAGGGAGAGAGTGTAACAAGCCAAAAAATTCCTAAATTTTACTTCATATTTCAATAATTTTAATCCAAAATATTTCATTGCATTTACTAGAAAGTTTTTCACAATAAAAAATTCCTACATGTATTCATTTTGTCCCAAGAATTTTTATTTCATAACCGAAACCCTGTTCTTTTCTTCAATTTTCCAAAATCTACTTAAATACAGAGAGAGAGATATATATATATATATATAAACTCACATTTTTTTTTTCCACATGGCCGGCCACCCTCTTCAAAATATATATAGATATATATATATATAAAATAAATCTTTCTTATTAAACAAGTATGCAAGAATCAAGAACATCCCCCAAATTTTTTCACACATCAACATCCCCAAAGTTTTCTATTTTTAGAAAATTGGCCCCCCCTTTTTTTAATAAATAAGCCCACCTGTCTTGAACTCTCCCTTTGCCAACTTCTTCTTCTTTTCTTTTTTTTCTTCTATTTCCTACACTTTAAAGAAAAATCTCAAGGGATGTCCTTTCATTTTCTCTTCTTTAATCCTCTCTACAAGTTTATATTCCAAGAAAAACACTTCAAACACTCCTGACAATAAAGCTAAGGGGAAATATAGAAAGATATCACATTTAAGGCAATACTTTTGGTAAGCATTAAGTTTAAACCCTACTGATCTTAAGATTTGGTGTTTAAAAAGAAGAGTATAAATATTTAAGACATAAAATCTAAAAGTTCTTGGTCATTGAACAAAATAGGTTAACTTAAAGAACCTTTGGAAGATTTGGAAATCTTTGAGGTAAAAGGATTGAGGTAAGATGATTATGGCACAAACCCTACCTCTGGCTTGAAGATTTTGATGATGACTTATTGATACTTGATGAACATCTTAACAATACTTTGTTGTTGTATAAGACTTGAATCTTTGGACATGATCATGACCCCTTTTCTTGATATTCATGGATTAACATCATAAAAAAGCCTTAATGAACTCTTTGCCTAAAGATCTCCTTGCCACATTTGTTCTCAAAACAAAACGAAAAAAAAAAAAAAAATTGTTCTGGCCTAGCATAACCACACTGCACCTAAGTCAGTAGCCAAAATGGCTATTGAGCGCTTCAGCGTTCAAGCCTTGTTTTGTTCTTGATTCACTTCTATTTGATGTTTTGAGTTCAATATGATATTTTAAATGTTCAATTTACGACATGAATTGCTTGATTTTGTCTGATACTTGTTTTAGATTGAAAAATGTTTAAATCGGATGGTTAATATTATTATAATTCTTGTAAACCTGCATACTCTGTATATTGTTGGGTTTGGGAGCCACCGGAGAGACAGTTGGATAATTTTGAACCGTCAGTTTGTCTCCTGTAGGATTTTTCATTTGTTGAACAGTTTCACGATCGCCTGAAGGTAGGTGTTCCCAAGAAATTGGTCCAAGGCACGTGGTCGACCGTGCCTGTTATTAAAATAAGTTTGTTACCCTCTAAGTGGCCACTCAAGAGAGGGATTGGAGGGATAAGGATTTGATTTATTATGTTGGTATATATCTGGGAGTGATAAGAATAACAAATTTACCAAATAACTTGTTCTGCCATATTTATTATCATGATTGGTTATTGGATCCCTTGATCATTGTTATCATCACTTTTGTTCACTAGAATCTTTCGCCTCGACTCTCCTTCCTAGCCATAATCTATTACTAAGTCATTCAAACTTACTGTTTATTTCATTGTGTAGGTGAATGAGTTGGAAGTTTTCCAAGATTTGGAGATCGCTTTAGATTTATACTTTCTTGTGATATTTTAAGACGAGCTCATATGTATTTCGTAATAGCTTAATTTTTGTAAACTTGGAACTTATGTAATATGAAGAGTTGTGATGCCTAATAGAAGCGAAGTATATGATTTTATGAGTTGGTGTATTTCTGGCATTCTATGTTTTGTGGTTTTCATTTTAAACAACTCGATCTTGCTAGGAATTGGGGATTTTGGCCTACTAGTTGTCTTATGTTGTTTTGAAGAATTTGTGTTTGATATAATAGCATAGTTTTTTAGATTGGGAAATTTGTATTACGTGGACATATGGAGCATGATTTTTAAGAAATGAGTATGATAATGTGATAACAGGTTTTTCTATTTTGTGATTTTAGTTTAGAAACTCTGCCCCAAATAATGACTCCTCGACCTAGGGACAGATGCTCTAGTTAGGAGCATTACATATTTGTTTCTAGGGAACTGGTCTGTGGCACGCGGTCGACCATGCGTATTTGCTAAAATCTATTTGTTCTCCTCTAAGTGGCTACTTGTAATGTCCCGGGATCCTAGAGCATCCGTCCCTAGGTCCGGAACGCTACTCACGAACGAATAGCTAACTAATAACCATAAACAGAAAATCCAAATGCAATCATAACTTAATATCTCAAAACAACCCATAATTTACAGGCCATTTTTTTTTTTTCAAAATTACATCATAAGATCCCAAAATACAAACCAACTATAACTAAAATTCCATACCAGTTCAACTTAGCTTATACATGATCATTTACACAACTCAAAATACAAAATGAAAACATGAAGCTCGTTCCAACCTCCAATAATCCCAAGCTAATTACTTATATGGTAATATGAAATCATGAGTCCACTAACCCAGCAAGTTTTATGGCATAAAAGAGACAGATGATAGGACAAAGAAAGCAAGAATTCAATAAATAAACATAGCAAGAATCGAACTATGAATGTGATATACAACAAATCGAAATAATCAATGCATACATGGGAAATAAATAGCTTATATTATTATCACATGCATGTTGACAAACAAATGAGGCTGAAACTAATATTTGGTGGATTTGTCACCCTTATAATTTCAACAGAAATATACATATACCTTATCCCTCCAAATTCCCTCACTCGAGTAACACTAAACGAACTTTGAAGCACGGTCAACCGCATGCCTCAGAATAGCCTTTTGAAATCTTAACTCTAGGATTTCTCCAGGCTACCCAATGAATAGGAATTTTCAGCGGTTTAGATCGACGATCCGATATCGCCCAATCCGAATTTACCTGAAAATTTCCTAAGGCCCAACGAACATGCATAAAAGCTCAAACAAACAAACATATTGATTTCGAAATAATATCGAAGCAATCGGACATATTCGTAGTTGAGAAAATCAATTGGTATCAAACGTTAAATTTGAAATTTATTCGGTTCGAACCTTGGAACAAGGAACTAATCATTTTGAAGTTTTTAAAATATTGAAAAGACGTGAAAAATGGACTTGAAACAACAAAAGACATCAAAAATAAAATTTGGGGTCTATCCGGAGTGTGTTCGTGTGCAAAAACGGACGCAGATGCGGAGAAGTGGCACGAGGCTACTGCCTCGGGTGCATCCGTGCACTGTTCATGCTGAACAGTACATTTTTTTTGCTCTAAATATTCGATTTTTCCAGTGATTCTTTTGAAATATATTCTATTAAAATCCAAGTTTAAAATTTTAAAATTTATAAGTTTTATGAAATATTGTCATAAGTCCGAAAATCTAATTTTCTTAAAGTTGTGCTTAGGTTTTCCATTGTCCATAGCCCAAATCCGTACACAAGCCGAGGTAGGAACATCAAGGGTATTCAAGGTCACAATGATTCAAATCACAAGAAAAAATAGAGCTTATGAGTACAATAGATCACTAGAAAAATCACAAATATAAGCTCATGCCAAATATTGCACAAAACGAAAATGATTATTCGACCATGGAAGCTAGGAAAAACCATAAAACTTGCATGAGGTCCTAAGTTCTCAAATGGTGGGGTTGATGGTTCCAAGTCTTGAAGTTAATCATCTAAGCCAAAATCAAA
>JACFYI010002876.1:77937-89400 GCA_014898755.1 Handroanthus guayacan
TATGTGTGAAAAAAAAAAAAAAGAGGAAGAGAATTTTAGGGGTAGGCTTGGGCCACCGAATGTGGGCCTCAATTAAAGTTCGTTTACCCTTTCAAATTATTGTGGTCCAAATTAATATTAATTTGGGCTTTCAGATTTCAGCTCTGAATATTCTGGAAGAACTAAATAACAGAGAGTCGCAACTTATTCACTTCAAAATAAGTTTTTGGACATTATTCGTGAACAAATCTCGAGAGGGCATTTGTAAACAAATAAAATTTGTGCCCAATCAAATAATGCCACGTGCAAATTACATCAAATTATATTTTTTTATTTATATTTTGGGAATTTAATTAAATTTAATTCCTAGAATTAAATAGTTAATTAATTGATATTCCAGTGGCGAATCAAACGATGCCAAGTGTCGTCTACAAATCAAATTTTATGAAATTTTGGTAACCCTAATCACATCTTTGTGGTTAAGGAAATGAATATCAATCCAATCTAAATCAAATCACATAAAATCAAATCTTGTACAAAGAAGGAAATAAATCATGATATTTTGGTAGCCTTAATCACATCTGGTGATTAAGGAAATAAATGTCAATCAAATCATGGAGAGCCAATCAGACTGTGCCATCTTGTCAAGTAGTTTTTGGAAAGACTCTTCTCCCTACAAGTATAAATAGGGGTCTTCTTCAAAGCCAAATACAACACAAGTCATTCAAGAGAAGGATTAAAGGAAGTCCCAAGAAATTCTCTCTGCCAACTTCAAGGTGTTCTTCGGTGTTCCAGGCGTAATTCAAGATGTTCGTCCCAGAGTTCATTAAAATTTGGCATTTGATTTGAGATCAAGCTACGAAACCCTCCATTTAACGTTACTGGAAGAGGAATCGACGGCCAAGGAAGATCAAGGCGTTAATTCTCTTTCGAAAATTCAAATTCCAAATTCAAATCCCAAGTTCAAGTTTTGAAGGAAGAATCAGAGGATTACATAGAGATTTTACCCGCTTTTACCAAGTTTGATTCGATTTTTATTTGTATACGTTTTCTTGTCTTGTAATTAAATTTTACAGATAATAAATTTGTGTTACACTATGATCACAGGGCATCTAGGGTATCTCACTTTAGTCTCATAATACCTGCCTATGGGAGTATGAACCTCATAAGATATTTTCATATTTTTTGGAGCTAGATTCAATTTCTTAACACAAACAATTGATACGAAAGAATGCATTGCACTAGGATCAAACAGGGCTTTGTATATGAAATTTTGAATTAGAATTTTACCTTCCACGACCTGCATGGGATTCGCACCTTCTTCTCCAATCAGGGCATAGGCTCTTGCCTTAACTTGGGATGCCCAGCAGTGCCCCGTTATTGTTGATCCGGCATCCCGGGATTCCCACTCTTGTTATTCTTGGGGCAATCCTTAATAGAGTGCTGATCACTCCTACAAAGGAAGCATTTTCCTAATTTCCTCTAGCATTGGTCCTCAGTATATGTGGTGCCTCCATAGAAATTGCAATTCACTTTCCCTATTGTTGATGGACCCTTGCCCTTTTCTGTTGTCGAGGATGTGCTTTCTGTTTTGGGTTTCTTGCCAAAGAAACCCTTCTTTCCTTTTTCTTGGTCCTGTTTTCTAGACCACTTTTCTTTTCTTTTGTCAGTAATCTTTTGGAACTCTTGAAACTTTGCCTCTAGTTCCATCGTCATCTTCACGGCGCTATCGTAATCCTGTGGCTGACCAATGGCCAAATATCATCTCAAGTCGAGCTTGAGACCTCCCACAAACTTCTTCCCGTATCTCTCCTTATCGGCCAATATGTGAGGGGTGTATTGAATGAGCCAATTAAATTCTGCTTCGTACTTCGCCACTATCATTGACCCCTGAATTAATCTCATAACTTCCCTCTCCTTTAAATCTCTAATTACCTGAGGGATGTACTTTTTTAGGAACTCACTTCGAAATCCTTCCCAACTTCCTTCTATCCCATTTCTTTCCCATTTTCTCTCTACCACAGACCACCAATGACATATAGCACCCTCAAACAGGAACGTGGCATACTTAATTTTTGAGCATTCATATAATTTAGCACTTTAAAAGTCTTCTCCATCTTGGCTATCCAAAACTCAGCCTTCTAATCATCAGGTTTACCTTGAACTTGGGCGGATTGAGTATTAGAAATCTCGTTAGCATTTTATCATTGAATTTTTCCTCCTATCTACGATCCTCATTATGTTGTTGCCGGCCCTAATTTAGAACTCGTCAAAGTAGAGAAAAGAGCTGATAAGCCGCCGGCTCATTTCTAAGGGGCATTTGACGACGAGGTTCGTGGCAGGCAATAGGTGAAGGATTGCATGCTTCCTGTCGGGGTATCGTATTATCCATATTATTGGGCGTTTCAGGTGCCCCTAGTTCTTCAAACAATACTCAACGAGGTTTTCCCCATTTTCCAGCGGGCTCGTTTTGTGATGTGTTTCCTCTTGAGGCCATAGTAATCTGAAAAGCATAAGAATGATCTTAATAGAAATTCTTAGTTTCTTGAATTCGTTATAGGAACATACGGAGGGCAAATGTATAATGGCATAATTCTTAAAATTTCAAGTCAAGAGGCATGTAGGGAAATTCATTCGTTACTCGAATTTGGGAGTTACATATTCAAAATATATGGTTATTGGCCATCTACAAAAGTAAAAGAAAGATGGCATCATAACCATGATTTTGGACGGGAGGACTTCTACATCTTAGACAAAAATCACTAGCCGTACTAAGCTAGAGTTTTCCCTGATACTTACATGCAACATACTATACTAAAGTTCTAATCCCCCACATACTTAAATACTTATCATATCCTAACATATACATCATGCCAAAGCCTAAACGAAAAGAAAAGAAAAACCCACAAACCAACCACATCAACATCCCAATCAAGCATCCAACGTGTGATGAGGATCCTCTTTGGACTTGTTCTCCATCTTTTCCTTTGGCTCTTCCTTTGGCTCAGTCTTATTTTCATCATTTCCTCCTTGCTCAACCCCGGCCTCTCCTTCGGCACCTCCTTGGAGTGCTTCTATCATCCAACTCGACTAATGTCCTCTCCACCCAAGCCAAGTTGGCATCATCATCTCTAGCTCCTCCCAAGAGAGGAGGTGGCGGAGGCCTCACGCTAATTCTAGCTGTCATATGATCTCTTTTTGGGGCACTCGGGGGTGTAGTGGATGGTCCAACTCCACAACTCGTAGGTCGGGGTGTCGGAGGTCACGGTGCTGGTGGTCTTGGAGTCGTATCATGCATAATTCCCTCACCGAATATGGAGAGTACCCATGGCTACTGAAAACGTGGCACAAGTCCCTCCTTGGCATGGTTTTGGGCGAGCTATCCCATGGCCACCATAGAGTCCATGGCTTGCTTGAAGGCATCCTCTACTTGGACAGTTAAGTTGCACTTAAGTTGGGAAAGATATAATCAATTATTTGCAGCCATGTTCTTGTAATTATAGTGTTGGCCCCGGTACTTTGATGCCATTTTCTCCATCTCATCCCTCGCGCATTTGCTATATAGACTAGATAAAGATAGTGTTGCTTGAGGTAGGCGTTTTTCAAATATTCAATCTCTCATTTTTGGTCCTCAATTATTGCCTCATAGTCTATGTTTGGCTTTTTGGGAGGGCTTGTATTGCTCTCAGTTGAGCTATGGGAGGAATTGGAGTCTGTCCACTCATTCACTTTATCCTTTCCCTTGTCCATCTACGATACAAAACCACAAGCAAACAAAGTTAGTAACGGAATAAGCATAAAAGGCAAAATATTACGGATCTAAACTTCCAAGGTTTCCTATCATAAGCTCTAATACCACTTGTAATGCCGCGGGATCCTAGAGCATCCGCCTTTAGGTCCAAAACGCTACTCACTAATGGATAGCTAACTAGAAATCATAAACAGAAAATCTAGACGCAATAATAACTTAATATCTTAAAATAACCTATAATTTATAAGGTTTTCTATTTTTTTCTCAAAATTACATCATAAGATCCCAAAATACAAAGTAACTATAACTAAAATTTCATACCAATTCAACTTAGCTTATGCATGATCATTTACACAACTCAAAATACAAAATGATAACATGAAGCTCGTTCCAACCTCTAATAATCCCAAGCTAATTATGTACATGGTAATATGAAATCATCAGTCTACTGACCTAGCAAGTTTTATTGCATAAAAGATACGGACGATAGGACAAAGGAAGCAAGAATTCAATAAATAAACATGGCAAGAATCGAACCATGAATGTGATATACAACGAATCGAAATAATCAATGCGGACATGAGAAAAAAATAGCTCATATTATTATCACATTCATGTTGACAAACATGTGAAGCTGAAACTAATATTTGGTGAATCTATCACTCTTATAACTTTAATAGAAACATACATATACCTTATCCCTCCAAATTCGCTCACTCGAGTAGCACTAAATGAACTTTGAAGTACGATTAACCACATGCCTCAGAATAGCCTTTTGGAATTCTAACTCCAGGACTCCTCTGGGCTACCCAACGAACAGGAATTTTCAGGGGCTCAGATCGACAATCCGATATCGCCTAATCCGAATCCACTTGAAAATTTTCCAAGGCCCAACAAACATGCATAAAGGCTCAAACAAACAAATCTATTGATTTTGAAATAAGATCGCATCGAACATATTTGTATTCTAGAAAATCAATTGGTATCAAATGTCAAATTCAAAATTTATTCGGTTCGAACCTTGGAATAAGGAAATAATCATTTTGAAGTTTTTAAAATATTGAAAAGAGATGGAAAATGGACTTGAAATAGCAAAAGATATCGAAAATAAAATTTTGGGGTTTGTCTCGGGCACGTTCGTGCCCAAAAATGGGTGTGTGCGCGAAGAAGCGGCTGGGGCTACTACCGTGGCGCGTCCACGCACTGTTCATGTGCAGTCGCAGGTAAACAGTAATCCATGAACAGTACTTTCTTTTTTTTCACTCTACATATCCTATTTTTCCACTGATTCATTTGAAATATATTCTATTAAAATCCAAGTTTCAAATATTAAAATTTACAAGTTTTGTGAAATATTCTCATAAGTCCGAAAATTCGATTTTCTTAAAGTTTTGCTTTGGTTTTCCATTGTCCATGGTGCAAATCCATACACAAGCCAAGATAGGATGATCAAGGGTGTTCAAGGTCACAATGATTCAAATCACAAGAAAAAATAGAGCTTATGAGTATAATAAATCACTAGAAAAATCACAAATATAAGCTCATGGCAAATATTGCACATAACGAAAATGATTATTCAACCACGGAAGCTAGAAAAAAATCATAAAACTTACATTAGGTCCTAAGTTCTCAAGTGGTGGGGTTGATGGTTCCAAGTCTTGAAGTTAATCATCTAAGCCAAAATCAAAATCATGCATGTTTGTTAGGCTAATACTCCATTAATCTTAAATCTCTTATTTAAACTTTAGATTTATAATCTTCTTACACATCCAACTTACCAAGTACACTTAAGGGTGTATCCCTTTACTCCTTCTCCTTTTGAAATTATTGTCAAAGTTGTATGAGTTGTAGATATTTTCTTTAAGTGGAAGTATAAGTGTATATATGTTTATAGACAAGAAGCAATTATATGTATTTGTGCAAGAGTAAGTGCAAGAGTGTAAGGTTCTTTCAAGTGTCGATTGCAAGAGCAACTTCACAATGTAGGGTTGAGCTTATTTATAGAGGAGTAGGGAGGACATCTTAGCAAAATAAGAATTTTTAGGGACTTATAGTTAATTTACAAAGCTTCTTGGAGAAGCTTGAGGAAGATTGATGGGATTTGGTGGAAGACATCCTCCAAAATTGAGGCTGCCGATTTCATGTTGCAATTTTCCCTCTTTCTTTTTTTTTTTTTTTCGAAAATGTTGGTTTGGGCCATCACTTGTTGGGCCAAGGTTTGGTGAAATTGGGCCAAAGTCTTAGGCTTAATTAGCTTGTTGGGCTAAAACGATGCACAGACGAAGTTTTGGATGCAAGAAAAATTTTTCGGATGTAGACAAATTATTTGGATTATAAAATAATTATCGTGATTGCAAAAACAAATTATTATTTGAAAAAAATGAAGGATTAAAATCTTGATTAGAGAAATTTTTGGAATGTTACACTACTTGATCGAAGAACTGTGGGGATAAGGGATTTGACATGTTTATATATATGTTTGGAAGTGATAAGGATGATAGATTCATTAAATAACTTGTTATGACGTATTGATATTGGGTTTCATTATCGTGTTGCTTATTGGATTTCTTAGGCTCTATCATCATTATCATTTCTTGGCTTATCACTTATTCTTTATGTCCCTTTACCTTAACTATCATTCCTAGTGATAATCTCTTGCTAAATCATTCGTACTTACGTTTTATTTTATTATATGTAGGTGATTAAATTTGAAAGTTGTGCAAGAATTTTGGAAAATGTCTTGGACTACTAGTGTTTTGAGTTATTTTGTTGTGGATTAGTATTTGTTTTATGATTAGTGATGTTTTTGTAAGTTGAAACTTTTGCATTATGAAGAATTACGTAGTATGAATATAAATATTCTATTTGAGCTTGTGATGCTTAATATTTTGCCATGTTATATTTTGTGATTTTAGTTTAGACACTCCCTTCCCCGGTAATAACTCGACCTATGGGCAGATGGTCTAAATTGGGGCATTACAAGATCCAACCATCAGCAGCCTCAATCTCTCTCTTATCAGCCATACAATTATCACCAGAGATTTTACCACTATCTGTACCTAGAATGACATCTATTTTAGTACCTTCACTTCGATTTGCGACACAGGTCTCAGAAACCGAATCAATCACATCAATATTATCCATTTTTCATTTATATTTAAAACGAACAACATTATAATTCGGCTCCAAATCTATATCAGTCATTGGACCCAAGGAATGATGCCCATATTCCAAGCATCATCATTGTCATCAGATTCGGGCCCCAAAAGCAATTTCTCCCTTAGATAATGCAGCAAAAGAGTTAACATTAAGATTTTGGCCTTCCAAGCAGAACTTGAATTTCCCATCGTTAACTGAGGAAATTCATCAAACACTTGGCGGCCGATCTTGTCTTGGATTGGATCCTTTCTTAAACCTTTCACAACATGATCATTCAAAATCTTCTCAGAGCCCGAAGAATCAATCACTCTGCCTTTTTCCTTTTTTTTTTTTTAATTTACAATCTTCATGTGTCTTGAACTTATGTTTTCTAGCAGGTCTAGAATTTGGGGTTTTTACATAACAAGAATCTTGATCAGTCCCTAACTGTCTGCAGAAATAGCAGTTACCCGGTAGATTATCATAAATCACTCGAATCTTCATGGCCATAGAACAAAGATAAGTCAAATTTCCTTCGGAGGAGGAGAAAGAAGGTCAATTTCTATAGAGAATCTTGCATAACTCAATCGAGACTTCTTGAGGGTAGCTTCATCCAGTTTCAATAGTTCACCAATGAGTTTAGCAATAGAACAGAGTGCCTCACTATCAAGAATACTGCAATGGGAGTTCTTGGACCCACACCCAGATGGGAGACATGGCAGAATCATGAGACAACTCAAACTCAAGCGTCCACCAGAAGGTCCTCATTGGAAGTTTACCAATGAACCATTCTCATTCAAGCATAATTTGGAATAATCTCCTGAATTTTGCAAAATGATAAAAATATATTTTTTGATTAAGGACTTGAATTGAAAATTCTTCTTTTAAATTCAATGAGTCCAAATGCAACTGAATTTGACAATCCATGTGAAAATTTACCAATTAAAGCAAATCAGAAGGGGCACAGATGAATTCATCACTGGAAAATGTCAATGAAGGCACAACATCATCGGAAGGGGCAGGAGTGTGCACTTTTACAAACAAGTAAATATTGTTTGGCAAGAGACTACAATCAAGAATGTTTTTTTGAGCAATTATACTTTGCAGACAGCAATTCATTTTCCTAAACGAAGAATAATATTTATTAATAACAAACACAACTTGCATCCGTTAACATAATATAGAATTGTTACATTTTTTATTAAAATATGAATCACACCTATACACACATATAACTCCCGTAATACTAATTTTTTTATTGGATAATTTTTTGTATAAGTCCTTCAAGAACAGGAAAACTAAGAACAAGAACATAGAGCAATAAAATTCCCTGTCCAAACATCTCTGCAACATTCACTCCACTAATCAACCCTTTGATACCGCCAATAAAGCAGCCCAAGTTTAGCAAAATTAGTATCGCCAATGGTATCATGAACATCTTAGCTCCCTGGAAATCAAATTTTCCTTTCTCATATTTCTCCAGCTTTTTTTTATCAATGGCCTTATTCGTCAACCTGAAATTCACCTTTGCCACACCTATATACTTTAAAAACATATCCATGCATCCAAACAGGCATGCTGTCACCGATCTTATCATCCACATTCTCTGTTCGTTCCACATTGTCCTCATTGATCCACCACTGGAAACGACTTCATATAGATGCTGGGAAATAGAGGAGAGAAACACAGTCGCAAAGGCTACAAACCAAGGATCCGTAACCTTAGGATACAAGGGAGTTCCATAAAGGAAGCATAATTGAGGAACTACACCATATAAGAAGCACGCGAATGAGAGAAAGTGCGAGAATGCAAAGTATCCATAGCACATGCTTTGAAGGGTTGATATCCTAGAAATCCCATAACTGAGAGGGCTAAATTTTGATAGCCCGACTTGAACCAAGCCCGAAGCCCAGTTCATGAGTTGAATGAGGGCATCTTTCATGTCTATAGTGCTGCAACCGAGGAAACATGGCCTATTGGGGTATAGATAAACTGATTTCCACCCCTTGCAATGTAATAGATAGCCAGTGAAGGAGCTCTCCAACAAAGAGGCATAAGAATAACCAATCTGTTTTTAGTAAAGAATTATAATTTTGTCTCTTTTCTTGATTAACATGCTGGGAAAGAAAAAATATAAAGGAAAATGTATGCATTTATATAGACTTACATCTTTTCCCCATCCAGTGTTTTGTTCATATGTGCAGGATGCCAGTTTCCGGGCTTCTTCTATAGTTGCATCAGAAACACGTGCCTTTTCATTCACATCATTTCTATCAAATGCCCTTAGTGACTCAATTAACTTGGCAGAAAAACCAAAGTTCTTCTCTGTCTCCTGAGGAAATTCATCTATCCAATACCATGGCAAAGAAAATAAGAATTTAGTCTCTATTATTTTCTTCTAGTTAAGTAATTTATTAAAATAAACCAAAACATCAATCTCCTGGGAAAAATTTAAGAATACCTTGTTGATTAGGACTACAATACAAAGCCTTTTTCCTCAAATAGTAGCCAGTACCTGCGCAAACCGTGCCCCCTAGCCCATCCATCCCTTGATAAAGAGTCTGTCAATAAGAGAAAAAAGAGAGATAATGAGTCTGTCATTCATCTTAAATCTTGTGAAACTTAGAAAAAAGCAGAGAGATATTTACCATATAAGAAGATCTTGCCTGGCCATCATAAATGTCATTTTTACTAACATTGTAGAAGATTTGAGGGAACTGTGCATAGGCGAGGGATTCAGATAACTTGGGGTCAAGATGAAAGCACATTGCTTGCTTGGCTGAGGTGGGATCATTACAATACATGTCACAATCCAGCACTAGTGCATAAGGTGCATTGCTCATTATCCCTGAAACTCGAAGCTACATGGAATATACTTTCAACGATTACTAACACAAAAAAGAATAGCATGAGTGACAATATGAAATTTGTCATTAACTTTATATAAAAAGTCACAAAAATTTCTATTTTATAACAAGAATGATTTTAACAAATGCAATAGTGACAAAAGTCTTAATAATGTATAGTGATTATGTATGGTAACAATAAAAATCTTGTTTTCGTTCCTTTGTGTTCCTCTTCTATTTCGTGCTTTTGTCATTGTTTTTGGATTGTTTATTTCAATATGAATATATTGCCGTTTCCCTCAAAAAAAAAAAGACAATCAAAATTTTGTCGCCAAATTATAGTGACCATTTTTATTATTTAGAGTGCGATCATTATACACATGGAACTACCTTCCTATGATAAAAATTTAAAATACCATTGTTTGTCTCTATTAAGTTATACTGGGACCATACAGAAATTATTATCTCCTAACATATATTATTAGTGATAAAATTAAAGTCACTATCACTTAGCACATATTAATTCGGATAATCTTCACATGGTCACACAAATTTTTGCCTGTTGTTGTTGTTGTTGTTGTTATTACTATTATTATTTGTAGTGTGCTGCAGCAAAATTCTCATACAAACATCTATATGCGTTTTGGTTGTTGTTGTTCAAGACTGTTGGATTCGACGTTTTTAGAGTCAACATGAAGTCATTGAATGCAAGAGTTATAATAGTATTGAAAAGATGGCAAAGAAAAAGAAAGTTTGGACGTACGAGAGTATTGAGGGCTCCTGCTTTGAAGCGATGTGGGTGGGATGGTCTTTTTTCACGTGATACATAAACAAGAATTGGCATTTTAGAGTATTCATCTTCCATGGTTCCGTCATTCTTCATGTTGTCATATATCACCTGCAATATGGAGGTGTATGTATATTGATATGAAATCCTAGTCTCCCAACGAAGAACGAGTTAGAATGTAGAAGATGAAGGAGATTATACAAGTTGGATTTTCTTTTTGTTTTTCTCTCTCCTCTTTTTTTTTTTTTTCCTCTCCTTGTTTCGTCATTTAAGGAACTCTTTGATAGGGTTGATTGAATTAGGCCTACAATTTTATAAATCCCATCAAAATTATCTTCTTATTAATTAGTGTGTGTCTGGGAGAGGTCATGAACTCTCTAAAATATCTGATAAGATATATTTAAGAACTTACAAGACATTAAAAAGTATTTGATAATTCTTTTCTTTTATAAAGGTACTCTTGTAAGTTAGAAAGAATGAAATTCTGTTTACGAATGCATAAAATGAGTTATAATATTTAGATCAATATTTGATTAAATATATAATGATTGAACAATTAATAGCAATGTATTTTTAATTTCTCCCTTAAAGATAAATAAAAAGTCATATTTTCCTTCAACATCTCTCACTTAAGCAAGAAATTATTAGTAATTATTAACCACAAACACCATCTCTCTATGAAATAGGCTAAGCAAATAAGATTACAAAATCACATATGGCAAATAAATATGCCAAATTAATTAGGACTACTGAAATTTAACGCGAAAATCGCAATTTTGGTCCCATAACTTGGGCCTTGTACACTTTTGGTCCCATTAATTTCAATTTTTCACTTTTGGTCCCATAACTTCATTTTTTTCTCACATTTGGTCCTCTGTCACGGTTCCGTCAATTTTTTAACACCACAATCACTACAAGAGAACAGGGTATTAGAGACGGAAAAATTCGTCTCTAATGACATA
>JACFYI010002876.1:89500-119682 GCA_014898755.1 Handroanthus guayacan
CTCTAATTTGAGTGAATTAGAGACATATTAATTTCCGTCTTAAAAATTCCGTCGTTGAAGCCCTGTTCTCTTGTAGTGAATCACTGTTGCCGTTAATTTTTATATTTTAGAAATTAACGGCAACTAACAGCAACAGTGCTTGAATGGTTTAAAAATTGACGGAACAGTAACGGAGGACCAAATGTGAGAAAAAAATAAAGTTATGGGACCAAAAGTGAAAAATTGAAATTAATGGGACCAAAAGTGTACAAGGCCTAAGTTATGGGACCAAAACTGCGATTTTCCCGAAATTTAACTGTTTAGAAAATCACTTACCTCAACGTGAGGAGGGCGGTCGTCATTGACGGAATCTTGAATCTCAGCTGCCTTCTCGACATTTCTCTTGAAACCTTCATATTTTGACTGCACATTATTGTATATAACCAGGCAACATTAGATATTATCATTTTGTTGAACAACAAAAGATATGATTAATACTATGTTAATTAAAATAATAATCAGATAATTAATTAGTGCACTAGTTGATCTATTCCTTAATTTTAGGTTTGTTCAAGATCAATTCAATAGTATAGAGGGTTAAATTTTTAAAGTGATTGATGTGTAATACGAATGTGTGTGTGTGTGTGTAAAATCACTAATAATAAAAACAAACAGAATAATATTTAATCATGTGATTGATTTACTTAATTAATAAGAAGTTGTAAAATATTCCTTCAAACACAAATGGAAAACTTCAATTTTATTTCCCTGCAAGCAATTTCTGTGCTAAACACTATCAAGTATACAATCGAAGAAGATGACACAAATAACCAATTATATGCAGCGATTATAAGCATCTATAATCAAGCAAATTAAGCACATATACTTGTTCTGCACACGTACCCATTTCGTACCCTCTAATATATTTCCAGATCTAACTCCTATTTCGTTGCATCTAGATATGTTACTTGTATATATTCTACATATATGTTTGGATGCAATGTCTCCAATTAATAAGATGTTTGCATGAGTTTATAAGCTCTTTGAAACGTAACATATTTAACAACTCATAAGATCATTGCATGAAGTCTTTGATAAAATTTAAAAAAAAAGATCTTATTAGCTCCCAAAATAAAATATTAGGATCTTATAAGCGCTTTCAAGAAAAAGTAAGAATCCCTAAATTATTATTAATATCTTAAGAAGCACCTTTATTTCTAAAAATCTGTGTTACAAAATTGAATTACTAACATCTGATAAATTAAAAAGTCTTATTTTATCTACATACTTTAACAACTTACTTTTAAGATAAGATGTAACGTCTTATAAGCTTTGAAAACATCTTATAAGATGTAATAGCTTATAAGATGTCTTAAATAACTTTAGCTAAACACCCTCTAAGAAATTTCTAAAATTCAATCTATTTATTATATCAGTTAGCGTTATTAAAAAAAATAAAAGATGGAATGAGCTTTTTGCGAAAACCCCTTTTGTAAAAAGTTTGATTGTGTAAAAACCCCTAACATATTTTTTATTAGCAAATCCCTCTATATAAAATAGTTTCTGCACTCCACACCGAAAAGCCCGTTCAAGCATCGACATTTTGATAGCAATACCCTTATTCTTTCTTTTCTGAGACCAAGCTATTTTCTGGAACCCTAGCACATTGGGCCACTGGGGCTCCAAACCGAACTCGTTAAAAGCCTAAAACAAGTGAATTCAACAAAAATTTCTGTAGAATTTCTTCCCCATTGTAAAATTTTAAGCATGCTACCCTACTCTTCTCCAATAATATGGAATCACCTGTTTTACCACGTTTTTATAGTCAGGAATACGGGACAAGCTTATTTAAACAGAATGGCAACATATTAATTATCATTTGCCATTTCTTTGATGTTGATAAGTGCAAATACTTGTATATGCAAATAGGATCTAGATTTATTTCTTTGATTTAATACACCTTGACATGTTTTAATGTATGAAATAGGGGATGAAACATCATTTTGGAATAGAGGATCTTCAATGAGTTTATCTGAACTTCATTCCTAGTTATGAATTCAATGTCTGATATGGTTATTTACCGCTTCTAAGATGAAATCAATTGTTTTCTCTCTGCCTTTTTCTTTTTCTTTTTACTATTTCATTTTTCTTTTTAAATATTCACGCAAAGGCTTTCTTCATGATATAAGTATATTGATAAAAAATCAAAAAATTGTTTTCTTGTACTCATTCATTTTAGGATAAATACAGCCACACCCCCTGAGTTTAGGTAAACTTAGAACAACTATACCTCAAATTTTCAAATTAAAAAAAAAATAATACTTCTAAAACTTTAACTTTGTTAAAATCTTAACAGAAGTTGTTGATATCACATGGATATTCCAATTTAATTCACAAAGTACCTTCAGGGATAATTTTTGTAATCGACTTAAAATTGAAGGGAGTTTTTGCAATAAAATTAAAAATATGCTAATATGACTGTTGCATGTAGCCATTACTCTATTTTCCTATAAAGTCATTACAAAATTAGCATTTTTTACCATCTTTGCATGTTTACTTGTTATGGCTTCCTCAAGCAATATATTTTTTTTTTTTTTAAAGCAATAGTTTGAAGTCATTGTTTAAAAATTCAAAGGAGAAGAGGAAGGAGATCACAGGCCTGGAGAAATTAGGGTTGTGGCAATTACCGATGGAGGAGGAAGGAGTTCATTTTCCGCAAGGAAGAAGGGGCAATATTTTTCGCTTTTCACAGGGCAAAAGTAAGCACGTGAATCACAGCTAATGACAAGAAGTGCAATAAATGCATTGACTATTTTACCTGGGGAGGCTTTTACTGATAAAAATATGATATGAGGGTGATTGATGGGGGACTTTTACAAAAAACCTATGTAGAAAACCTGCATAGTTTATGAGGCCGTCCTAAGATATCAAATGCTCATTGATATATAAGGCCGTCATTAATTAACACGACCAATACAATATTGTTAGAGCCGATGAGCCTACTCTAGTTGATAAGGTGAAGGCACTCCTCACTAAGAGGTCAAGAATTCGAATTTGTTTTTCTATTAAATAGTACGCAATTTTATACTGAATATGTTTTTCTACCGAATTGTGGGTGTTTTGCTATTGAATAGTGGGCTTATATATTTGTTTTATAGTTGTCTTATTTAATACTAGATTCTAATGTAATTGATGACTGATGTAACAAAGTTGCTCTAGTATAATAAACCATCTCCGAGAAAAAATACAATATTGTTAGACAGGAAAAGTCACTTTTTAACTAAATTTAACTTTCTAGATTCAAATTTGAGAAAATGCAATTTTTAGTCCTGTAACTATACCATTTTCGCTTTTGGTCTTACATGTATTGACTCGACAATTTTCATTCTGTAAGTAGCAACAATTTTCAATTTATGCCCATTTTTAGCAATTTTAGTCTTTTAAGTATTAAGAACTTTATCAATTTTGGTCCTTTAAGTAGTAATAATTTTGCAATTTTAGTCTAGTGACCTGGACCAAAATTGCTAAAAACAGGCAAACTTGTAAATTATTACTACTTGTAGAATTAAAATTATTGAGTCAATGCATACATGATTACAGGTAAAAAATAATATAGTTACATAATTAAAAATATAATTTTTCCCAAATTTTAGAAACCTTTATATTTCTGAATTTCTAATCCGTCCCATTACGCTGCTTAACCCATGTAACATATGCATATGTCAAGTGTTTAATACATATATTTACATATATAATTAGAAAATTAATTAATAAATTACCTGGATTTTTTCTTCTTCTGCCTTAAATTCATCACTGTCCAAAATTTCCCTTTCAGAATCGCCAAAAGATGAAAAAAATGCCTCAGGGCACCGAGTCTTGATCCCATATGTCCTACAAAAAGGAAGCCAAGATCTAGCAAACAAACAGGCCTCCTTCATAGCATACAATGTCACGGCAGCGCCCCCATCATCCGACAAGTACACCGCCAGCTTCTCCGGTGGATAGTCCAACGCCATGGCCGACAAAACCGTGTTCATCACCTCCACCACCGGCTCCTTCTTCGGATCCACTGTGCAAATAAACACGTCAACTCCCGGCAACTTTTCGTCTCCTGGGAGATTCTCCGGCGCCACTGTGCGCACCACGGGCCGCCACCGGAAAGCCTGCGTCAGAGTCCATATGAAAGTGAAAATCAGCTCAGAGAGGGTCATCAGACCCCAGGAAAGAAGCGGCACCCTGCCATGAATGAGGTTTGAGATTCTGTAGTATAGCAAAGCCGATACGGTTGCAAAATGGAAGAGCATGTGGAGGCGGCCGAGGGCCGCACGCGGCTGTTGGACTGTGCAGGTGTTCAGAGAAGGGTTTGCTGCCATCATTGTTTTGATTCGTGTGCTAAAGCATAATCTCTAGTTGAAGGTTTGAAATGTTCAACATCTGCTTTCAAGTCATTCTCAATGCATAAAAAAATACATAAAAAATGAATGAAAGAAATTAAATGATTCAGACATTTGAGCCTCGGGGCAATTATATTACCATTTACAATTTCTGGGGCAATATTTAAGGAATATATATGATCGCATGAGTTGGATCCAATTCAAATCTAACGTGCGATGCCGGTCAACTTAATTAATTAATTATTTATTTGGCCCTTTTGTGTGTGGTAAGGTTCGCAAGCGGATCTCACGTTCGAAATAAACTTTATACCAAATTACACAATTTGATCAAATAGTTTCTTATTTATCTTGTCCTATGACTGGATTATTACATTTGAGGTATGTAGACGGATTAATGTTTGTATTTTTTTTATTTTTTATTTTTCCTAATAATTGAAAATGGCATGCTCTTTTTTTTTTAATGGAAAAAATGAAAATGGCATGCTCACAGTAATATGCTAAATGTCATTTAATTTTGTCTATTGTATTTTTTGGAACTTATTAAATTAATTTCAAAAGATAAATAGTTAAGTTTAATTGATATTTTAGTAATTGCTGTTTTTGTAAACCAATCAAATGCAACCAATTATTGAGATGATGTATATGACCAATCAAATCAAGTCTTGCAATTTATGAAATACTAAGTCAATCAAATTATGACATATAGCAAATTCAAGTATGTTGACCAATCGTGTCTAAAATTCACTAATCGGTCAACGTAATAATTATTTATAATAATTACTACTCTTTAAGATTGTAAAATTACCAACTACTAATCTTGTAATTTAAAATTTATAAATTAACCCCCATAAATTTATAAAATTACTAAATTATCCATTTTGTTAGCTTTTTTGATAAAAAAACTAATGATGTTCTCCAATTCGAGTATCTAAAATCACAATGGCCAAATACACAAGCAGAATAGGTAGTTAGTGCAATGAAATATTGAAAAATATCAGTAGTTTTTGATAAAAAAAAATCTAACGAAATAAATGATTTGATAATTTTGTAAATTTAAGAGGGTTTAATTTGAAATTTTCAAACCATGAGAATGGTGGTTGGTAATTTTATAATCTTATAGGGTAGTAAAATGTAATTAACCCTAAAAAATAAAGTTTTAGTGGCCGCACTTTACTAACAGCATTCTGCAATTACTAATTAGTGACTGTTTAGTGGCCGATCAATGATCAATTCAATTATAATTTTGAAAAAAAATAAAATTAGTGACCACTCAATAACTGCATCAATAACCATGCACCTCATTGGGGTCACTAATTAGGGTCACTAATTAGTGGTCAATTTTTACTTTGGTCACCAATTCATCACCTATCATTGAGCTTTTTTTTTTTTTTCCCTCAATAACTTATATTTGTGGCCACTTTAATTGGTCTGTTATTTGGTCACTAATTTGTGATAAATTATCTTTTGGTTACAGACTTGTGGCCTAATTTAAAATTAATCATTAATGTTGTCACTAATTAGTGACCGCAGCGAATGTGGCCGTTAATCAATCACAAACATAAATTTTCTTATCTTCTTAACATATTTATGATATGGAAGCACAAAATTTATGTATTCTTTATTTGAATAATAATATACGAACATAAAATTAAGCTAATATGTATTTTTTATCAAGTTAATAGATTTGAGATATAATTATCGTATATTATATATTTTCTTCATTAATATGAGATAGCTTACTATACATAAAATATTTATTATGTAAAGAAAGAAAGGTCACATGTAGAAATATTTTATATATGTTTATGTGTATCATTATACATTACTATACATATATATTATCATATAGAAAGTAAATATATATATATGTGTGTGTATGTATGTATTAGTAAATGGATATGTAACCAAAATATATTTGATAAGTTTAGAAAAAAAATATATTAACTATAGCACAATTTATATATATTATTATATATTTACACATATAGTTGATCAACACATGCCCGTCTAATATAATTTTTTTCAATATTATATCATATTTATAATTTAAATCAAAAGAACAATTTATTTATATAAGTATTATAATACTCATACAATTCTATATTATAAGTGTGCATACGTCAATAAATATACCGTGAGATGATATTAATTTTTCTTATACAATAAAAAAAAGTGCACAAATATATACTTACATACATATATACTAAGTACGAGGGAATATTAATATTTGTATTTTAAATAGACTACTACTACTACTTCTACTAATGATAATAATAACAATAATAATAATAATATGCATATCAGTGTGTGCTCGTAAATGAATATAATATAATTATTATTTTTTTTTTGTGGAGATAATAACATGTCTATCTAGCTGAACATTTATAAATATATAATTTTATATATGATATTTACATATAAATGTATGTAAAACTTTTTAAATAAAGTTGTAACGCCCCGGGAGCCTACGATGTTCGCCCTTAAGTTCGAAATGTTACTGACGAACGGAAAACTAACTAAAACCATAAACAGAAAATTCATAATGCTTTCAAAACTTAATATCCAACATCCCAAATTTACAGGCCATAAAATTTTTCAAAATACATTATGGAAACTACAATTTACATACTAGTCATGTCCAAAAGTCTCATACAAATTCAACTTAAACCAAATACATCTAATAATTTACAAGACCCAAAACAAAATGCCAACATAGAGTTCCAACCTTGAATGATCCAAAAGCTAATTCCTTACATGGTATTAATGAAATAATGAGTCCACCAATCCAGTAAGATTTATGGCATATAACGAGGGCCATGATATATTGAGAAGAATAAGATTCAAAGAATGATCATAACAAAAATTGGATCATGAATGTGATAGTCAACGAATCGAAATAATCGATGCGGACATATGAAACAAATAGCTCAAATTATTGTCACATTTATGTCAACAATTATATGAGGCTGAAACTAATATTTGGTGGATTTGTTATTCTTATAACTTTAGCAAAAACATACATGTACCTTATCCCTCCAAATTTGCTGACTCGAGTGGCCGCTCGAGTAGCACTAATGAACTTGATGTATGGTTGATTGCGTGCCTCCAAATAGCCTTTTGGAGTCCTATCTCTAAGACTCCTCCGAGCTACCCAATGAATAGAAATTCTCAGGGGTTTAGATGACGACCCAATATCGCTCAATCCGAAATCACCTGAAAATTCCCAGGGTCCAATGAATATGCTATAGGTTAAGAATGGACATACATATTCAAACACATAAATCGAATCAGATCACACATTCAAATAACAAACGGATTCAACGAACAGTTCAGATTGGACCTCAAACTTAGGAAAATTTATTTTAAAGTCTTAAAACATTTTAAAGAAGTGATATATGGACTTAAATTAGTGAAACAAAGTCAAAACGTAAAAATTTTGAAACTGGATTGGGCGCTCCAGTGCCCAAACAGTACTTTGGCTGTTGGAATTTGGGAACGAGCCCGTCAAAATAGTATTTTTTCACAATGGGTTTGAGTACTCGAGTGCTTAAACAGTATTTTGCTCATTGGAATTTGGGCGCTTGAGTGGCCGAAGCCACTGACTTGGGCGCTTAGGCTCCCAAGTGGGCACTTAATTTTTTAATTCCTGCTTTAAATCCCATTTTTCTAGAAACCATTTTGAAGCATACTCTTTTCAATTAAAGTTTCAAATTTTAAGTTTTCAAGTTTTATGAAATAGGTGTCATAAATCCAAAAATCCAATTCTTGAAGTTTTGTTAAGGTTTCGCATTGTCCATAGTTCAAATCCATTTCCAAATCAAGGTAAGGATATCAAGGATATTCAAGGTTCCAAATGATTCCGATCACAAGGAAAAATAGAACTTATGAGCACAATAGATCACATAAAATCTCAAATATAAGCTCATGTCATATTTTGTACAAATCAATAATGATCATTCAACCAAGGAAGCTAGGAAAACCCTAAAACTTACATGTGGTCCTAAGTTTCAAATGGGAGGTTAAATGATTCAAAGACTCAAGTTAGTCACCTAAAACAAATCATACATGTAAGTGTTAGGCTATGATTTTATTAATCCTCAAATCTTCAAAAATTTTTACACACTTAAAGTTTCAAGCTTACCAAGGTTGTGAGGGTGTCCCTTACTCTTTTCCCCCTTTCTGTAAAGATGATGATTATTATATTTTTCTTCTCTTCGAAAGATATAAGTAATACATAAAATGAGAGTTAAGATGCTAGAGAATTTGAAGTGTTTTTGTGTATGTAAAAGTGAGAGGAAGTTTTCTTTCCAAGAGTTGTGAGAATGCAAGTGTGGAAGACAAACCTCTAGCTCTACCAACCTATTTATAAAGATTAAGGAGGGCTTCTAAGCAAATTAAAAATTGGTAGGGACTTGTCTCCAAAAATTCAAGCTTCTTGAAGAAGCTTTAGCACTTGATTGGTGGAGTGGTTGCGGAAATCCCTCCAAATTTGCAGCTGGCCAATTTTTTGCTACATTTTCTCTCTCTCTCTCTCTCTTTTTTTTTTTTTTTGAGATATTGGATTGGGTCTTGATTTTTGTTGGGCTGAAATTTAAACTTAATTGGGCTAAGATTTGGGCTTAAACAGGCTCATTTGGGCCGAGAAAGGCATAAACAAAATTTCAGATACAAGAAAAATTTTTCGAATGTAGAAAAATTATTTTGACTATAAAATAATTTTCGTGATTGTAAAAATGAATTATAGTTTGAAAACCGAATGATTAAAATCTTAGTTAGGGAAATTTTCGAGGTGTTACACTCTTCCTCCTTAAAAGAATCTGATCCCTAGATTCATACTTTATTCGAACAAGTGAGGATCTATGATGCACGGGTACGGATACAGTGACATGGATACAATATGATACGGATACAACGATAGAAATTTTTCAAAAATTTTAGGACACGACACGTGAAGAATGCGGCTATATATATATATTATTTATATATTATATATATGATATTTATGTGTTTATAATATATATAGAGTATATATATAAATAATATATATTATATTCATGCTTTATATATATATATATGATAAATACACCGAATCAGGCATATTTTCAACTACAAAAGAATGGGAAGAACTGAATAAAAAATGGGACTATAGGAGTTTAGAGTAGTGTATCTGTACTTAGCTTATTTACTTATTTATTTTTTTATTAATTTTTCTTATAAAATTATGAATTTATAAGTATTAATGGTGGTAGGTGCAATTATGTTGTAAAAATGATAAAAAAATGGCATTTTTAGGCCGTATCCACATAAAAACGTGTCCGTCGTATCCCCCGTGTGTCCTAGCCGTGTTTTCCTATGTCCTAGTCATATCCCCCACGAATTCTAGTCGTGTCCCTGGCATGTCCGATACGTGTCCGATCCGTATCCCTCACGTATTCGTGTCCTAAGCGTGTCCGACACTGCATTTTATATTTTTTGAAGTATCCGTGCATCATAGGTGAGGATTCTTGTCTCGCATTTCATCCTCATATTTCTAAGTGACTTATTCTATTTTCTCATTTCTCGAAAGAACTTTAACTGAGGGTATCCTATGATTCCTAAGATCACGAATTTGGAAATCCAGGATGCGAACTGGTTGTTCTAAGTATGTAAGATCACTTTGGAGGGAAACATCAAAATGTTCTATGATATGTGAGGGATCGCAATAGTATTTTCCCAACTGGGAGATATGGAATACATTATGAATCCAGTGAGGTTCAGTGGAAGATCCACTCGATAAGCTATAAGGCCGATCCGCTCGATGATCTCCAAAGGCCCCATATATTTTGGATTTAATTTTTCACTCTTCCCGATTCTTCGAATTCCTTTCGGGGAGTGACTTTTAGAAATACTTTATCTACGACGTTGAATTCCAAGTCCTTTCTCCACTTATCAACATAGCTTTTCTGGCGATCCTGAACTGTTTTCATGTTCTTCTTAATGATTGGGATTTTGTCTATCGCATCTTGTATCATCTCAGGTCGAAGTGTGTCATTTTCTTTATCTGATGTGTTCTTTGTTTCATGTAGATCCCAATAAAAATGCGATCTGCATCTTCTACCATACAGTGCTTCATACGGTGTCATTTGAATAGAGACTTGATAGCTATTATTGTAGACAAATTCTACAAGAGGTAGATGCCTATCTCAATTTCGAGGAAAATTCAAAACACTAGCTCGTAGCATGTCCTCGAGTGTTTGAATTACCTTTTCTGACTGGCCATCAGTCTGTGAATGAGCAGCAGTGCTGAAAAGTAATTTTGTCCCCAGATGTTCTTGTAAGCTCCTCCATAATCTCGTCGTGAATTTCGGACCTTTATCGGAGACAATACTCAGAGGAATTCCGTGTAGCCGTACTATCTGCTTAATGTAAATTTTGGAGAGTTTTTCATTATTGCACTGGGTTTTGAAAGGCAAAAAATGTGCTAATTTTTTGTAAGCCTATCAACCACAACCTAAATACTATCACACCCTTCTCGTACAACAGTAGACTTGTTACGAAGTCCATGGTGATCTGATCTTATTTCCAACTTGGGACTGGAAGCGGTTGTAATTTTTCAGACGGTCTTTGATGCTCCGCTGTCACAAGTTGGTATGTCAGACATTTCTGAATATAATCAGCTATGTCCTTCTTCATTCCTTTCTATCGAAACTTCTGTTTCAGATCCCTATACATTTTTGTTCCTCCGAGATGCATAGAAAACTTAGTTTGACGTACTGTAGATAGCACTCTTTCTCTCATTGTTGCAGGAACGCATACCCAATTTCTAAACCGTAATAATCTGTCTGTGTCAATCCTAAAATTCGATTTCTTCTCGACTTTAAACTTCCAAACCCAATCATCTTTTTCTTGGGCTTTTAAGATTTCACTAAACAGCTCCGGGTGTGTGCTCAAATTTGTTATCTTTCCTTTTTGGTTCAGAGCATCGGCAATAATATTTGCCTTCCCTAGATGGTAGGTGATTGTGAAATCGTAATTTTCAAAGAATTCCATCCAATGTCGTTGCCTTAGATTTAAGTTTTTTTGACTAAAAAATTATCTCAGGCTCTTATGTCCTGTAAAAATTTCGAGCTTAGCTCCATACAAGTGGTGACGTTATTTTGCTAAGACAAAGACTACTGCTGCCAATTCTAAATCATGAGTAGGGTAGTTCAACTCATGATTTTTCAACTTTCTTGATACGTAAGCAATCACTTTGCTTTTCTGTATTAAAACACTTGCCAATTATTCTCTTGAGGTGTCAGTATATATAGTGAATTCTTCTTACCCATCAAGTAGTGCGAGTATTGGAGCTATCGTTAATCTTTCCTTAAGCTCCAAGAAACTCCTCTCACACTGTTGATCCGAATCAAAACGTCGATCATTTTGGGTCAATCTTGTAAGTGGTCTCGCCAACTTAAAGAAGTTCTGAATAAATTTTTGATAATATCCAATTAATTCTAGAAAACTTCTCACTTCAATAACGGTCTCAGGCATTTTCCAGTTGAGAACTGCTTCGACCTTTTCTGGGTCTACTTTCAGTCCATTGTGAGATATTATATGTCCCAGAAAGGATACTCTCTTAAGCCAAAATTCACATTTGCTGAATTTGACATATAGTTTATACTCCTTTAAAGTTTGAAGGACGATTCGCAAATGTCTTTCATGCTCTTTTTTAGACTTCGAATAGACCAAGATATTGTCTATGAAGATTGCTACAAAGTAATCGAAGTATGGGCAAAACACTCGATGTATTAAATCCATAAACGCTGCAGGAACATTTGTTAACCTAGACGACATTGCCACAAACTCAAAATGCCAATAGCGGGAATTAAATGTAATTTTTGGGATATCTGCTTCCTGTATTTTTAACTGATAATACCTTTGTTTTAAATCCAATTTAGAGTATACTGCAGACCCCTGAAGGTGATCAAACAATTCGTCAATCTGGGGTAAGGGGTATTTATTCTTGATGGTCACTTTATTTAATTCTTTGTGATCAATATACATCCTTAGTGATTTATCTTTTTTCTTTATGAACAGGACCAGAGCTCCCCAAGGTGAAGATCTTAGTCGAATAAAATTTTTCTCCAACAATTCTTATAATTACTTTTTCAACTCCTCCAATTTTGTTGGTGCTATTCTGTAGGGGTTTTCGAGAATGGCATTACCCTAGGGATAGTTTCGATCACAAACTCAATCTCACGATCTGGGCATAGCGAATTAACTTCTCAGAAAATACCTCAGAAAATTCATTCACCACTGTAATATCTTTCTCAACCTTATCCTAAGATTTATTAATCAGATAAGCCAGAAACCGTTGTCCCCTTTTTCAGATAATTTTTCTGGCCTCCATTGCAAAAATGGCATGTATATCATCATTTCTGGGCGTGCTGTTAGTACCTACTCCAACTTTGGTACCTAGTTTGACTGTTTTGGCAAAACAGTCAACTACAGCTTGATACTGATCGAGCCAATCTATTTCCAGAATAAAATCATAGTCCTGGATTGGCAGTTCAATCAGATCTGCACTAAAGTTTCGATTATCTATGACCACACGGCAGCTAGGGTACCTCAGTCTAGTCTCATAATACCCCTCGACGGGAGTATGAATCTCATAAGATATTTTCATATTTTCTGGGATTAGTTTCAATCTCTTAGCACAAATTAAAATAAAAGAATGTGTTGCACTAGGTTCAAACAGAGCTTTTCATATGAAATTTTGGATTAGAATCTTACCTTCCATAACTTACATGGAATCCACACCTTCCTCTCCAGTCAGGGCCCACGCTTTGGCCTTAACTTGGGGGTGCCCAGCTGTGCATCACTGTTATTGACCTTGTATCCCAGGATTCCCACTTTTGTTGTTCTTTGGACAGTCTTTAACGGAGTGCTGATCACTCCCACAAAGGAAGTACTTTTCTAATTTCCTCCAGCACTGATCCTCCATTTGTGATGTGCCTCCACAGAAATTGCAATTTACTTTCCTTGTCATTGCTGGGCCCTTGCCCTTATGTACTGTCGATGATGTGCTCTCTATTTTGGGTTTCTTGCCAAAGAAACCCTTCTTTCCTTTCTCCTGGTCAGCCTTACCTGACCACTTTATTTTTCTTTTATCAGTAATCTTTTGGAGCTCTTGGAACTCCGACTCCTATTCCATCGCCATCTCCACAACACTATCGTAGTCCCGGAGCTGACCAATAGCCAGCGATCGTCTCAAGTCGAGCTTAAGACCTCCCACAAATCTCTTCTTACATCTCCCCTCATCAACCAAAATATGAAGGGCGTACTGAATGAGCCGATTAAATTTAGCTTTGTACTTAGCTACTGTCATCAACCCCTGGATTAATCTCATGAATTCTTTCTCCCTCAAATCTCTATCTACCCGAGGGATATACTTCTTTAGGAACTCGCTTCAAAATGCTTCCCAAGTTCCTTCAATCCCGTTTCTTTCACATTTTCTCTCCACAACAGACCACCAATGACATGCAGCACCCTTGAACAGGAATGTGGCATATTTTACTTTTTGAGTGTCTGTATAATTCAGTACCTTAAAAGTCTTCTCAATTTTAGCTAGCCAAAACTTAGCCTTCTGATCATCAGGTTCAGGTTCACCATTGAACTTAGGCAGATTGAGACTTAAAAATCTCGTCAACATTTTATCGTCGAATTCCTCCTCTTATCTACGTCTCTCATTGTCCTGTTGCCGGCTTTGATTCAATACTTGTCGTAGAAGAGTAAGAGTTGATTAGTCGTCGGCTCATTTCTTGGGGGCATTCAACGGTGAGGTTCATGACGTGCAGGGGGTGAAGGGTCATGTGCTTCTCATCGGGGTATTGTGTTATCCTTATTATTAGGCATCTTGGGTGCTCATAATTCTTCAAACAATACCCAAAGAGGTTTTCCCCTCTTTCTCATAGTCGTATTTTGTGATGTGGTTCCACTTGAAGCCATATTAATCTAACATGCGTGAGAAGAGTCTTAATAAAATTTCTTGGTTTCTAGAATTCGTTATAAGATCATATAGAGGGTAACATATAGTGACATAATTCTTAAAATTTCAAGCCAAGAAACATGTAGGGAAATTCATTCATTCATTACTTGAATTTGGAAAGTACATATTCAAAATACATGGTTATTGGCCATCTACAAAAGCAAAAGGAAGATGGTGTCGTAACTATGATTTCTGACGAAAGGACTTCTATATCTTATACAAAAATTACTAACCATACTAAGCTAGTCCTCCCTACTACTTACATGCAACAAATTATACTTAAAGTTCTAACCCCTACATATTTACATACTTATTATATTCCTAGCATAAATATAATACTAAGTCTAAAGAAAAGAAAAGAAAAACCTATAACCCAACCATATTGATCAACTTACTCATGCATCCGGCATACGACGAGGATTCTCCTTGGGCTCCTTTTCCAGCTCGCTCTTTTCATCATTCTCCCCATTATTTCCTCTATTCCTGTCTTGCACAATCCCGGCCTCTCCTCTTGCACCACCCCGAGCATCTATATGATCCAATTCGGCTAATGTCCTCTCAACCTAAGCCAAGTCGGCATCATCATCTCGGACTTGACCAAGTAGGAAAGGTGGCAGAGGTCTAACGCTAATCCAGGAGATCATCCTAGGCCTCCTCAGGGCGTTCATAGGTGCGGTGGATGGTCCAGCTTCATAGCTCGTATGTCAGGGCGTCAGAGGTCGTGGTGCCAATGATCGGGGAGTCACATCTTGCGTAATCTTAGCCCCAAACATGGAGGCTACCCAGGGCTCCTGAAATTGTGGTACAACCCCGTCCTTGGCTTGATCTTAAGCGAGACACTCCATGCCCATCATAGAATCTGCGGCTTGCTTAAAAGCATCCTCCACCTACGCTGTCAGACTGCACTTGAGTTGGGAAACATATAATCGGCTGTTTTGCAGCTTTGTTCTTGTAGTTATAGTGTTGGCCCTGGTACTTTGATGCCATTCGCTCCATCTCATCCCGTGCCCATTTGCTATACACTTGATACAAGTGATGTTACTTGAGGTAGACATTCTTCCAATATTCCATTTCTCCTTTCTGATCTTCAATTATTGCTTCATAGTCGATCTTTTGCTTTTTGAGAGGCCCAGTGTTGCTCTCATTAGAGCTATGGGAAGAATCAGAATCAATCCACTCGTTCACCTTGTCTTTTCCCTTATCTATCTATGATACAACAATCACGAGCAAATGAAGCTAGTAATAGAATAATCATAGAAAGGTAAAACACTACCAGTGTAAACTCCTGAGATTTCCTATCCTATACTCTGATACCACCTGTAAAGCCCTGGGAGCCTATGGCATCTACCCGTAGGTCCAGAACATTACTCATGAACGGAAAACTAACTAAAACCATAAATAGAAAATTCATAATGCTTTCAACATTTAATATCCAACATCCCAAATTTATAGGCCATAAAATTTTGCAAAATACATTATGAAAACTACAATTTACATACTAGCCATGTCCAAAAGTCTCTTACAAATTCAACTTAAACCAAATACATCTAATAATTTACAAAACCCAAAACAAAATGCCAACATAGAGTTTCAACCTTGAATGATCCAAAAGCTAATCCCCTACATGGTATTAATGAAACCATAAGTCCACTGGCCCAGTAAGATTTATGGCATATAACAAGGGAAATGATATATTGAGAAGAATAAAATTCAAACAATGATCATAACAAAAATCAGATCATGAATATGATAGTCAACGAATCAAAATAATCAATGCGGACATGCGAAACAAATGCCTCAAATTATTTTCACGTTCATATCAACAATTATATGAGGCTGAAACTAATATTTGGTGGATCTGTCACATTTATAACTTCAACAGAAACATACATATATCTTATCCCTCTAAATTTGCTAACTCGAGTGACCACTCGAGTGGCACTAATGAACTTGAGGCAAAGTCGACCGCGTGCTTCTGAATAGCCTTTTGGAGTCCTACCTCCAGAACTCCTCCAGACCACCCAACGAACAGAAATTTCCAAGGATTCAGATCAATGATCCAATATTGCTCAATTTGAAATCACGTGAAAATTTTCAAGGTCCAACGAACATGCATATAGGTTCAGAACGGAAATACATATTCAAACATATAAATCCAATTAGATCACATATTCAAATAATAAACGGATTCAACAAACGGTTCAAATTGGACCTCGAACCTAGGAAAAATTATTTTAAAGTCTTAAAATGTTTTAAAGCAGTGATATATGGACTCAAATTAGTAAAGCGAAGTCAAAGGATAAAAATTTCGAAACTAGAATAGGCGCTTGAGCGCACAAATAGGCGTTGGAGTATTTTGGCTAGTAGAATTTGGACGCTTGAGCACTCGTTTTAGGCGCTCGAGCATCGATTTAGTATTTTTCACAACAGGTTTGAGAGTGGGCACTTGAGCCCTTAAATAGTACTTTGCTCGCTGAAATTTAGGCGCTTGGGCAAAGCGCCCAAACAGTGGCCGAAGGCACTAAAGCGCCCATTTTTTTTTTTTTTTTTTTTTTTTTTTGCTTTAAATCCGATTTTTCCAAAAACCATTTTGAAGCATACTTTTTTCAATCCACGTCTCAAATTTTAAGTTTTTCAAATTTTATGAAATAGGTGTCATAAGTCCAAAAATCCAATTATTGAAGTTTTGTTAAGGTTTTCCATTGTCCATGGTCCAAATCCATTTCCAAATTAAGGTAAGGATGTCAAGGATATTCAAAGTTCTAAATGATTCCAATCACAAAGAAGAATAGAGCTTATGAGCGCAATGGATCACATAAAATCTCAAATATAAGCTCATGTCATATTTCGAACAAATCAATAATGATCATTCAACCAAGGAAACTAGAAAAACCATAAAACTTACATGTGGTCCTAAGCTTCAAATGGGAGGTTAAATGATCCAAAGACTCAAGTTAGTCGTTGTAAAGCCTTGGAATACTAGAGCATCGGTCCCTAAGTCCAAAATGCTACTCACGAATGGAAACTAATTAAAAACCATAAACATAAAATCCACAAAGCATTTATAACTTAATATCACAAACATCCCATAATTTACAAACTAAATTTTTTCAAAATTTACATCATAAGATCCATAAATACAAACTAACCATACTTCAAATTCCATGCAAGTTCAACTTATCTGAATTATATATTTATTTACAAGACTCAAAATACCAAACGCAAGCATGAAGTTCTTCCCCAGCCCCAATCATCCAAGGTAATTATCTACATGATAATTTTGAAATCATGAGTCCATCAACCTAGCAAGTTTTATGGCATGAAAGAGATGGATGATATGACAAAGGAAGCAAGAATTCAATAGACAAATATAGCAAGAATCGAACCATGAATGTGACTTTCAACAAATCAAAATAATTAAGGCGAATATGCGAAACAATTATCTCGAATTAATATCACATTCATGTCAATCAAATATATAAGGCTTAAACTAATAATTGATGGACCTGTCACTTTTATAACTTCAAAAAAACATACATATTCCTTATCCCTCCAAATTTACTTACTTGAGTGGCTGCTCGAACTTTGAGGTATGGTCGGCCGCGTGCCTCAGAATAGCCTTTTGGAATCCTAACTCCAAGACTTCTTCGGGTTACCCAGCGAATAGGAATTTTTAGGAGTTCAAATCGACGATCCGATATCGCCCAATTTGAATCCAATTAAAAATTTTTCAGGGCCCAACGAACATGCATATAGGTTCAGAACGAATAAACATATTCAAACATATAAGACCAATTAGGTCACATATTCAAATAACGAATAGAGATAGTAAATGGTTATGATTGGATCTCGGACTTAGAAAAAATCGTTTTGAAGTCTTAAAATATTTTAAAAAAGTGAAATATGGACTTGAATTAATGAAACGAAGTCAAAACGTAAATATTTTGAGACTGGAATGGATGCTCAAATGCCCAAATAGTATTTTGGCTACTGGAATTTGGGCACTTGGATGCTCGTATGGGCCCCCAAGCACCGAAATAGTACTTTTTATCTCGGGTTTGGTACTGGAATCCGGGCGCTTGAGCGCCCAAATAGTGGCCGAAGGCCAGCGCCCATGTAGCAACCCGAAAAATTCTCGAAATTAAAATTTAGAACGAGAGAATCTATCTAATTAAATTCTTAGACAAAATTTTTCCTAATGAAATTTTTGAACTCCCAAAAATTCAATTGATAAACATTATAAAACGTTTTTTAGAAAAACCCTAATCGGTACCCGATTTTTCGCTAATTTGAGATTTTTCTCCAAACCACAAATATTTTATCATCCTTAAGAAAATTATTATACACCTTATTTTGGATCAAAGAAATAAGTTTTAGTTCAAAATTATAGCCAAAATCTAGCATCAAAACTTACATTAACATATCATGTGTTATTACACTAAAATAAGCTCCAAATAAAATCAAAATACATACATATATATATATATATATCTATATATATACACAGATATACACATACACATTTCAGCAACTTGATCAAAATTATAGCTTAGATATTTAAGTTTTATATGCCAAATTATTCTCCAACCAAGCTTAAAGTATGATTAGGCTACTAAGCTATAAACCACAAGAAATTGACACTTAGCAACAAAACAAAAAAAGACCAATAAATCCTAACATTTTCTATATGATAAGCAAACCAATTTCAGAAAATTTGATAAAAAATTCGTGCAAGAGAAGAGAGAAAAAAAGAGAGAAAAGAGAAGAAAGAAAGAGGAGAGAAAGAGGGAAGAAAAGAAAACTTGCAACCAACTATTTCCATCTTGCTTTCTATCCTAGAGTATTTTGACCTTCCAACCATTAATTTCAACCCAAAAACAACTTAAGGAAGAGAGAATTAGGGTTGCTCAACTTGCTAAGATAGGGATTTAGTGTTATATATTGTGATTTCTACATAGGTATCGAATATAGCATAAAACTTACGATTTTAATTTTCATAGGTTGTGTTTGGGGAAGAACTGTTATTATCACAATTTGGATTGACTTATAAGGTAAGGATCATAGCTATTTCCTATCTTGCATACTTGCTATGGATTGGAATTTTTATTAGTTGATTTAAATTCTTGTACCGATTGAATCGTATTGTTGGAAATCATTAAAATTTCTGGATTTGAGACCCTTGATTCTATCCAAACACTAGCTCGATCCTATGTTATTATATTCTTGATCATGTTGGAGACTTAATGGAGTAGAAATCATGGACAAAAGAGGACTAAAACAACTTGATAGCTTGGAAACACAAACATTGGTATTTTTGCCAAAATCTCTTTAAAACTTAAAAATTAAAAATCTCAATGATGGTTAGAACAAACTAATTTTAATTTTTTCATTTTTGGAGGTCTGTTATGAAAAGGAGTTTATACAAAAAAAAAAAAAATTGTCAAAAATTGAAAAATCGTCCCGGCACTGTGGCGCCCAAGGTAGAGGCCTTGGGCTGCTTCGAGCGCGTCCGCTCTCACTTTGGTCCGCGGTGGCGCCGAGTCCAAAACATTTTTTAACTTAATTTTGATCCATTTTGCCTTTTTTCGTCCGTTTTTCACTCCGTTGAGTTCTCTTATATCTGAATATAAAATCTATGTGTCCCAAATTTGATCCGAATTGATTGATCATGTCCGAATCTTGTTTGAACTTCGAATATTCTAATTTGGACAACTTCTATGAATTATGAAACCTATTGTGTGATTGTTTATGGACCCCTGGAAAACTCCAAGAGGGTTGCTGGGCGGCATCGGACCGACGATTGATCCCCTGAATAGTTTCCTAATTATTTTGGTAGTTCCAAGGTAACCTGGGATAGGTTTTCCGAGGACTAGCCTGTGACACGCGGATAGTCGATATTTTTGTCACATTATATGATCGGGTCAGCATCTCGAGCGGCCACTCGAGTGTGGGACCTGTGGAGAGATAAGGATTATATATTGTTATGGAGTTATAAGGGTGACAGATCCACCAAATAATAGTTTTGCCTTTGCCATACAATTGTGATAATTGTTATTATGATTTGGCTCGTTTATGCTCTTGCTAAGCTATATGATTGTGATAATTGTTATTATGATTTGGCTCGTTTATGCTCTTGCTGAGCTATTGTTTGTGCTCTTGTCGAGCTATCGTTTATGATATTGATGAGCTATTGCTTACGCTCTTGCCGATCTATCGTTTATGCCTTTATTGAGCCATTTGCTAATATTGTTTGTGAAATAATTGTAATCGTTAGCATGTTCTTTTCGTTGTTAAGCTTATTGCCTTGTTACTCTGTCATTGGATTCCTTATTCTTTCCATTCCATAGCTATGCTTCTTACTAAGTCAGTGGACTTATTTAATCATTCTACCATGTGTAGATGAATAAGTTGGAAGCCTGTTGGATGTAATTATGAGATTATGCTTTGTATTTTCGTTTATTGTAAATGATAGAGATGTATGAGTACTGTTTAGAGTTTATGTTCGTCTTGTGATTACTAGATATCCTACTGGATGGCTTGTAGCCACTAGGACTATAGTATGTGGAGAGTTTTGTAAATACGACTTGTTTAGTTTGGCGTTGTAATAGTATAGCTCTCATTATGTATGATGTTAAACGTTAAGGCTTATGTATAAAGGTGTATTGTGGAATTTGCTTAGTGTATCGCCCTATGTTTGTATGTTTATTGTTTCGATAGAGGTCCGCCTGCCCACAGGTGGTGTTACCGGCCCAGGGGCGGCTGTCCCTAGATCCCGGGGTGCTACAGCCCAGGTGTTTTTTTTTTTTTTTTTGCTTTTAAAATTGATTATTCCAATAACTCTTTTGAAATATTTTTCTCTAAAATCCCAAACTCAAGTTTTTAAAATTACAAATTTTTTATGAGATAAGTGTCATAAGTGCTATAAATCGATTTTTGAAGTTTTGTTACGGTTTTCCTTTTGTCCATAGTCCAAATCTATTCCAAGTCAAAGTAAAGATATCAAGGATGCTCAAGGATTCATTGGTATCCATTTCAAGAAATTTTTGAGCTTATGATTAAAATGGATCAAACGTGAATAGCAGATATAAGCTCAAATCACATTTAAACAAATGAAACATGGATGATCAATCAATGAAGCAATATTAATCAACCGAAGAGGCAAGGAAAAAAAACCATAAAACTTACTCTTATCCTAAGCTTCGATTGGAAGTTTGATGATCCAAAGATCTAAGTTAGCAATCTAAAACAAATTACACACACGTGTTGGTCTAAGACTTCATTAACTTTGATTCTTCCATATTTCTTATATAATGGGTTTCTAATACTTACCAATGGGTCTTAGGGAGTGTCTCCCTTAATCTTTCCCCTTTTCAAAAGTTTGATGATAATTTAAAGAATTAAATATATATTTTCTTTGTAGTGAGAATAAAACATATAACTAGATGCAGTTAGAAAATCTTAAAGCAAGAGAGTGACTTATCAAAGTTTATGGAATGCAAGATTAAAGTTCTAATTTGCAATGCTAAGCTTATTTATAGAGGTAGAAGAGGGCTTTTATGCAAAGGAAAAATTGGCAGGGACTTGACTTCAATTTACCCAAGCTTCTTGAAGAAGTTTAAGCAAGATTGATGGGAGTTGGTGGAGGAAAATCCTCCATTCTGCAGCTAGCCGGACTTTGCTGTGATTTTCCCTTTTTTTTGTTTGAAAATATTGATTTGGGCTTGAGATTAAATTGGGCTAAATTTATTTTGATTTGAACCAAAATCTTGGGCTTAATTGGCTCGTTTGGGCCGAAACGATGCATAAAGAGGTTTTGAATGCAAGTGAAATTTTTCGTATGTAAAAGAATCATTTTGGTGATAAAATAATTTCCATGGTTACGAAAACAAATTATCATTTGAAAAACGGAGGGTTAAAATCTTCATTAGGAGATTTTTTGGGGTGTTACAGTCGCCTAAAACAAATTTTACATATAAGTGTTAGGCTATGATTTTATTAATCCTCAAATCTTCAAAATTTCTTACACATTTAAAGTCTTGAGCTCACCAAGGCTGTGAAGGTATCCCTTACTCTTTTTCCCCTATTGTAAAGATGATGATTATTATATTTTTCTTCTCTTAGAAATATATAAGTAATATATAAAAAGAGAGTTAAGATGCTAGAGAATTTGAAGCGTTGTTTATGTATGTAAAAGTTAGAGGAAGCTTTCTTTCCAAGAGTTGTGAGAATGCAAGTGTGGAAGACAAACCTCTAGCTCTACCAACTTATTTATAAAGATTAAGGAGGGCTTCTAAGCAAATTAAAAATTAGGAGGGACTTGTCTCCAAAAAATCAAGCTTCTTGAAGAAGCTTTAGTACATGGTTGGTGGAGCGGTTGAGGAAATCCCTCCAAATTTATAGCTAGCCGATTTTTTGCTGCATTTTCCTATGTTTTTCTTCTTCTTATTCTTCTTTTTTTTTTTTTTTTTTTTTTTTTTTTTTTTTTTTTTTTGAGATATTGGATTTGGTCTTGATTTTTGTTGGCCTGAAATTTAAACTTAATCGGGCCAAGATTTGGCCTTAAACAGGCTCGTTTGGGCTGAGAAAAGCGTAAACGAAATTTTGGATGCAAGAAAATTTTTCGAATACAAAAAAATTATTTTGACTATAAAATAATTATTGTGATTGTGAAAACGAATTATCATTAAAAAAACGAAGGATAAAAATCTTAGTTAGGAAAATGTTCGGGGTGTTACAAAAATTATATTACATTCATATAGTTGTACATTGGTAAGAGTATGTCTAGATATAGAAAGAAATCAAATTAATAACAATTAATTTTCTTAAATAAATTAAAAGAAGAGTATGAAAATAATTAATTATAATATTTTATATATAGTTATATATTATTGTAGATATATATTACTAAACATGTGTCACCATATATATGTATTATGTACATGTGTTAATATACAATTATTAATATTAACTGCGCAGAAAAATTAGTATTGATAGTCTTAGTAATAAATATTACATATACATACTTTATGCGTTAGTATGTATAGTATTTATAATGTGTGTGTATATAATATAAATAATATATTATCTTAAATAAGCCTAGAATTTATAGATAAGAAATAAACCAATGTTAAATGTACAAATATATCAAAATGAATCATTGTTAATTTTTATTTGCATATGTGATACATATTACATTGCAGAAAATATCATGCGAAATTATATTTGGTTTAGTGTAGTAAGTCATATTATAAGTTAGAGGTCACGATTTGAATGCTCAAAGCAGCAAAGTTGGGTTGCTATTCTAAAACTAATTTTCTAATTTACTAAGGCCATGTTTGATTAAGAATGAAATGCCCTGGGTCACGATAGCAATCCGTCCAGTGATCCGGAATGTCACTCGCGGTCGGGAAATATGCTAAAACCAAAACGGAATCCTAACATGTGCAAATTACAAACTAAAATCCTCCAGATATCATATTCACACCAATAAGGTTCATACATATTACATATCCAATCAAAATAAGCTCAACTACCTAAATATACAACCCCAGAGTTCAAAAGTCTAGTCGAGCTAGAATTACATGTTTAGATACAATACCAAAAGAAACTTTATACAATCAAGCTCGAATTCTTCAATCAGTGGTCCGTGACTTAAGAGCCTAGATAATATAATATAGAATCATGAGTCACACAACCCAGCAAAACTTATGGCATGATGATAGAGGTGAAAGAGTTCCAAAATAATGAGCATATCGACAACAGGACAAGAATGTGATTTCAATAAACAGTTCAGAACATTCAGATGGGACAAATCAAGTAAATAACAAGTATCATATTCGAGTCATAAGGCAAAAACAAGCATTTGGTAGATCTATCACCCTTATATCTTCAACATATAAGATTCTTATCCCTCCAAACTCTCGAAAGAGCAACAGATACAGTAAAGCACATCGACGTATGTGCTTTAGGATAACCCCTCAGAACCTTACCTCCAGGGTCGTCCGGATCATCCCACAGAAGAGGATTCACATGAGCTCGTATTGACAACCCAACATTGCCCAATCAGATACTCATATAAATCCCTAGAGCCCAACAGACAGTCAGAACAGTAGGCTACGAATAATTAGAATAGACAAACGTATAACAATCATGAAGCTATTGGTACGTTTTGATTGACTATTAATGATTGAACAGACAACTCAGAACTTAGTCAATTGTTTTAGATCGAACAAACTAGGGTTGGACTATGGATTAGAGGATTCATTGTTTAGAAAACTTAATCATATGTGAAAAAGATCGGATACGGACTTGGTTCAACAAAACGAAACCAAAAAATGAAATTTGAAAAGCTGTGGTGGGCGCTTAAGCCCGGGTTTGAGTGCCCAAACAATCGAATTTTTCCAGTGAGCTGGGCGCTTGAGCGCCAAGTCTCTGGAATGGCCAACCGGACCCAGCGTTTGAGCGCTCGTTGTGCGCTTGGGCGCTTAAGCACTCAGTTTCGGCCAAATTTTTGATTTTTCGTCTTTTTATTTTCTTTTGATTTTTGGTTCAAAATCACATTTTTGAGATTATTTTATGTCCATAAACATTTATAAAGCATCGTTTGTAACATTTGGTTAAAGATTTTTCGATAAATAAAATTGAGTTGAAACATAACGTTTTGTCCCTATCTTTCATTTTTATCCGTTTTTAGGTTATCAAATCCACCTCATAATCCATGGTCCTTGGTTCAATAACACCCCCAAGCTCAGGTCATGATTTTCAAGAACATTAAGGGCTTAAGATGTTCATGTGAATGGATTAACACATATATACCAGAAAACCATCTTAATTGGCAATAGAGTTCACAATACACAACAATATCAACATAAATAACATAATTATGAGCTTTGAAATGGAACAACACATGAGTCATGGAATGAAACATGGAATCAAGAACAAGAGAAGGAAAATCCATAAGTCTTACTTGATCAAGCTTTGTCTTAACAAGGTGCTAGGTGTTCCAAACTTTGAGTTAATCACCTAAATAACAATCAAACCATGTGTTAACTCTTACATAACCATATCAAATCACTTATTTAACATGCTAACACTAAGCTTACCAAGGTGGAAGTATAATATCCCCAAAGTTCCCTCTTGTTACTTAAAAAAATATCAAATGTTGATGAAGAAATGAGGCTGCCGAGAGTGCTGGAGAGTGGAGGAGAAATGGAGGTGTTTTCTGCAGAATTTTCTTGGAGGAAAATGGCTTGGTTCAAGCCTAAGGTCATACTTTATAAGGTGGGAATGGCATGCAAGTTGGTGGTCAAGATTTGGCAAGCCAAATCCCATGGATTAAGGTAGGCAAAAATCGGCGGCAGCAGATTTGAAATCTGATTTCTTTCCCTCTTCTTTTTTTTTTTTTTTTTAACATTTAAACATTTAGGCTGAAATGTATATTTACTCTTGGGCTATGATTGGGCCAATTTCTTTGGGCTTGATGAAGTCTTGTTGGGCTGAAATAACGTAAGAAATCGAGATTCCGATGAGAGAAAATATTTTGAACATGTGAAGTTTATTTTCGAAATGAAACGTTTCTCGTTTTATTGGAATTGAAATAATTTGAGAAAATCGGCGATTTAATATTTTAATTAAGGAAATCTCGAGGTATTACAAAGAATTTTCCCACATTCCATAAAGTTGGCCTGGTAAAGATTGGTGAATTTCACTAATATTGTCCTCCGTTTGATTGGTAAGATTGATATGCAATTCCCAACATTCCACAATATCTATTTCACCATTTGATTGATATGACTGGGTGGTATTATTTAGTAAAATTACCTTTTCACCCATATTTCTTGGAATTTCAAATTAAGTCAAATTTGAATGTTGAACCATCACTTCCAGAAACACATCATGACTTTCCATTTGAGGTTTTCAAATCGCAACTTTGAACAACGGTCCATGCAACGGCCATAAAATATGTATATATAAATATGTATCATCTCCTTCCACTTTTAGCATTCTAAACTTCATTTTCATCCACATCATAAAGTGTTTAATTTGAACAGGCATCTTGGAGATGAGACTCCATCTCCTAGGAGATCTCAATCATCGACATCCAATTTTTCCTGAAAGTAGTAGTTATACGCAGTATATGAAATACATACACAATACATTTTGGTATGTAAAAGCACTAAGCCATAGGAAGATATATATTTTAAGCCTCCAATCCATTGACATAAGTTTCAAAATCAAGCCTAGAATCATCACATGTCAATGAGATCACAGTACATCAAAGGATGCGTATATCAACTGTATTTAACGAGCATGAGATGTTTGGTTATTGCTACGTATTTTAAAATCCACCACTGTCATACACGTGTGACAGAACATGACCATCTTTTCAACAACGAAATTAAGCTGGTTGAAGTTTTTACAATAACAACCCTAAAAGTTCATAATTGAATAGAGATTTTGTACCACATGTATGAACTAAATATACCTTAATGTTCGCCATCCTCCTCCTCATAAATATCATTTTTCACAAGCAAATATATATCTACATAGATTCAATCAAAGGTAGGGAAAATAAAGTAGAAGATAACAATTTACGTACGAACCAACTTGAGAATCAATTGGATCTAAGCCTCAGTGTAATGACGAAATCTCTGTACTGGAATCGACTGTAATGTTTCTAAAAAACACGACCCTGTATAATTATAGTTTATTTGAAGGGATTAAAAGATGTTCTAGGTAATTTCTCACCATTATTGTGGGCAACGAAGAAAAGAAAGAAAAAGAAGGATCAGAGAAGGTGAACTTAATTCTCAAGAAAGGTTTCAATTGATATGTTAACATTTCACCATATAAGAAAATGTGGCTTCCTCAACCACCATAATACCTGCTTCTGTTAGATCCGTAGGTGGATGCGCCAACTCCGTCTTCGCAGTGGCGGCAACTTCTCCTGTCAGCAAAAAAGGGTGATGGCTATAAGCTCTTTTTCTCACAGCTAGGGTTTTCTTCTCACAGTAGTGGGGGGAGAATTTGTTAATGGTGTGCGTTCGGAAGCAAATATGTGAGGAAAGAGAATTTGCGGAAGGGTCCATTTCGGTAATTTTTCATTAAGAATTGGAGGACAAAATAGTAATTTAAATTACAATCTTGGATTTAAAATTGGGTAAGATTAACAATCTCACCCCCCAAGGTGAGACTCAAAACACATTTTAATCTCAAGCACTGTGCGGGTTCATAGTAACATACAGACCGGCCCATTTCCATACTCTTTCATATCCATATGGAATTTCAAATATCACATTCCCACCTATTAAGCACTATCAATCGCCCCCTAAAAATTAGTGACCACATATTGGGTTATTAATCATTGACCGCGCAATGCGGTCACAAAAGCATTCACAAAATTAGTGACCTCCTAGTGATTTTGTACAATACTAAAAAAATATATATTATTTTAATTTTAGTGACCACATCTGCGGTCACTAATGATTGCTTCAATGAGCAATTACTAATTTTATTATTTTATTTTTTTTATTTTTTTTGTTACAAGGGTTTTTGTGATCTATCCAAGCGGTCACTAAATCGATCACTAAACCCATCAGTGATTCATTTTGTGCTTAAATAGTTACTTTATTAGGCAGTCATTGAAGTTTTGTTTTTTGGCAGTGATATTGAATTGATATTCTCTTTTGGATATTATGGATATCAAGAAGATAATTATTAGACAGCTTCAAGAGAGTTGGGAGCCATTGGATGATATCATCTTTTAATATTATCTATTGACTATTATCAAAAAAGGTTCAAATAGGTTAGAAGTCTTGGGCCCAATTATTTATATAATTGAAACGCTATTTCCAGTACTCCATTGTCTAAGTCCAGTACACTTGGATATTTTTTCATTTTCACCTCTCTCTCCCACAAATTTTCTCTCTCTATCAAAAACTCTTTGCAAAAACTCTCTCCCAAAAGTATTATCCAACTTCTTCTTCAAATTTAAAAGTTAGTATCCTAAAACTCATCTATAATCTTTACGATTTTATGTTTATAGTTGTTTAATTCCTTGTTTAGATCTTGCATGAACAAATTAGGAAAATGAAAAAAAAAAAATTAAACGGACCAGCAGCTCGGTGCTGCTGGCCGAGCTTGCACAAGGTGCTTGGCCATGGCGGCCGAGCACTTGTTTCATCCTCGGCCATGGCGGCCGAGGACGGCTTAAATTTTTTTTTTTCTATTTCTTCATGCTCGGCCGCGGTGGCCGAGCATGAAGCAGGGCCTTGGCGGCGGCTGCGGAGGTTCAAAAAAGGCTCAGCAAGAGCTGCCGAGCCCATGTTATTTATTTTTTTTAAGAGGTTTGTGCTTAACCTCTGCGGCTGCCACCGAGGTTGTAAGCAGGGATGGCTGAGAACAGTAGTTAACCTTGGCAGCAGCCGCTGAGGTTGTGAAGATTCGCCGAGCCCTTTTTCTATTTTAATTGTTTAAATTATTATATTATATTTATAATTATACATATTATAATAGTATATTGAATATACTTACTTATAATAATATACTATATAAAAATACAAATTAAAAAATTAACAAATAATAATAATAATAGTAGTAGTAATAATAAATAATTAACATAATGTTAATAATTTTAGATTTAAAAATAATTTAAGATTAATAATAATGATAATAATAATAACCTAAATAAATAAATAATAACCTAAATAAATATTAAAAAAATAATAATAATAATAACAATAATAATATTTACCGAATAATAATAATAACAATAAAAAATAATAAAAATAATAATAATAACAACGATAACAATAACCGAATAATAATAATAATAATAATAATAATAATAATAATAATAATAATAATAATAATAATAATAATAAACCAAAATAAATAAATAAATAAGTAAATAAAAAAAAATTAACAATTAAAATAAAAAATAAAGTAGAAAAAATTAAGAAGTGAATATGAAACAATAATAAAAACAATAACCGAATAATAGAAAATAATCATAATCATAATAATAACCCAGATAAATAAATAAATAAATAAATATAGTATAATATACTATAATATAGAATTAATGTATTAATAGTATATTATGTAAAAAGTATTTAACATTATTTTTCCGTCATTTTATAGATGGCTGACGAGAGGAATCCAACCAGAGGGAAGAATTTATGTGGTAGGCCACTCGTCGACACAAGTGATTATCCAGGAAGACTGCAGAATAGGGGTCCTCTCACAGCATCAGCAAGGAATCGACGACAATAATCAGTGCAAAACGATAGAATTGACGATAATGTCTCTGACAGAATATTCTATATCCCTCCAGTTGTTGTTGGACAGTTTGATAGTTCCAGCGATCCCATTGGCCATAGAGGTGCTTCTAGCCTCGACTTCCATCCGTTAGGGAATTGGACGATCGTGATTATGACTATCAAGTAGAGGACAAGGCTAGGAACGAGGATGAGTAGATTGACGAGGCTCCTCAGCCGGTACCTCGGTCTAGATCCAGAAACGAGAGCTGGATTCTTAAAGAAGCAGCACCCGGGGGCCCTTCTGACATTAATATTATTCCAAGTTTTGGAGGGCACGTTGCACTCGACATATGGAATGGAGTGGTAAAATTACATATTTACTAGGTTGTATTATTTTTTAATATTACATTATTATGTAGTTCATTAAATTATATATATTGATTGGAATTTTATGCAGGAACGATAAGTTTTGAAGTGCCATCATCAGAATGGTGCTCTCACTGCATGGAATGGTCCTACAAATGAAGAGGCAGCTCATTT
>JACFYI010002876.1:155430-165445 GCA_014898755.1 Handroanthus guayacan
TAAAGGCAAAAATTCTATCAATCTATACCATTCAATTTTCTTATCCTAGGCTCTGATACCATCTGTAATGCCCCAGTTCACGATAGCATTCTGCCTCATGATCTCGGACACTACTCGCGGTCGGACAGTAAATCTAAATCCAAAACAGGAACTAAAACATAAATTCCATACATGTTATAACGTCAAAATATTCTTACAAGCCCAAAATTTCAAAATACAATTCATTCTATCTAGACAAAATAGGCCATTCAAAATTCTATCGGTTCTAATCCGTACAATCGTTAGCGATACAAACTTAAGCATTTACATTTTTTCCAAAAGAAAAATCCACAATCTATACAGAACTGCAGACAGTCATATCTTGGTCTAGGAACCTACATGATAGGATGGAATCATGAGTCCACTGATCCAGTAAAACCTATGGCAGGAAATAGGAACAAAAGAATATGAACGGAAAGGCAGGACAGTAAAAGACATGAATCTGATTTAGTAAAACAGTACAGTACAATCAGGACAGGGAAATCGAATTGATAACCGTAATTAGTAATCACATTGAAGTCATTTAAGGCTGAATCAAGCAGTTTTGGTGGATCTATCACCCTTATGTCTTCAAACAGATTCATCCTTATCCCTCCAATGCTCTCGTAAGAGCTAGTACAGTAAAAGCACTGTCGACAATCCACGTGTTTTAAGATAGGCTTTCAGAATCCTAACTCCAGGGCTCATCCAGTCTACCCAACAGTAGGGGATTCTTAGGGATTTTAATAGTCAATCCGATATTGTCCGTATCAGATACCCCTAAAAATCCCCAGGGCCAATAGTGTTCAATCAGACAGGTTCAGGAACAATCAAATCAATTCGAGTATATCAGTAAGTCATCACGGCACAATATTTGACTGACCAAGAGCAGTAAATAAGCAGTTTAGAATTTTGGCCAATCCTATCATTTAAAACGAATCGGAATTTGGACTATGGACTGGAAGATTCATTGTATTAACATCTAAATTTCATCTTAGCAAAATTTGATATGGACTTGGATTATCAAAAAGAAGTTGAAAACACGTTTAAGATCACGAAAACGAGTTAAAATTTTTTTGAAATGGGCACTGGGGCACGTGTTTGGGCGCTGGAGCTCCCAAATGGGCGCTTGAGCGCTCAGCTTCTGGACTGAAATTGAAAACAAGAATTTTCAAAATTTTTATGGGCGCTGTAGTACCGATTTTGGGCGCTTAAGCTCCAGCTTACTGGAAAAATGATGTTTCAAAAATTTTGAACGGGCGCTACGGTGCTTGTTTTGAGCACTTAATCGCTCACCGGGCGCTTAAGCGCTCAATCTGAGCACTGAAGCGCTGAGCCTCGGCCAAAAATTTTATTTTTTTCATCTTTTTATTTTCTTTTAATTTTTTTATTCAAAACTACATTTTTAAGATTCTTTTAGGTCCATAAATATTTCTAAATCATCGTTTTGGAATTTGAATAAATATTTTTTGAAAAATCAAAATCGAGTTAAAAGAAACGACGTTTTGTCCATATCTCTTATTTCTTTCAATTCTTAGTGTCAAGTCCTCCTCTTTTAGTCCATGGTCCATGGAATATTTTTAGTACGAGCATAAGAAAGATGTCAAAATGTTCATAAGATATAGGATCATCATTTCAAGGTGTTGAGCTCATATGTAACAATAACAATGATCAAGGCAACAAAGCTCAAACAACAATAACAATATGATCATGAATACAATAAGCTCAACATAACAAGATGAACAAATCATGGGGGAACATATAAGCTCATGAAAAGAAGACGAGGTTCCATAAGTCTTACCTTTTGTCCTAAGCTTAGTGGTTAAGACACCAAGTCCTCCGAGTTGATCAACCGTCTAACTTAAGAACACAAGTTCTTAAATCAATCTTTGAACTACACTTATTATCATCAAAGACAATACTCAAATCTTAACTTACCAAGGCTTTTGAGTGAATACCCCCAATCTTTCCTCTTGATTTCCTTTGTTGTTTTTAACAAAATCTCAAGGTGTGTGTGAAGGGTGAAGTTGCCAAGAGTGATAGAAAAGTAGAGGAAAAGAAGTTGATTTTTAGCAAAATTTTGGAAAGGAAGTGCCCACAAAATTGCTCCATTCATTATTTACAATAGAGGAGTCCATGATCACTTGGTCAAGATTTTATTGAATTAAAATAGGCTAAACACTTACCAACTTCTACCAAACACCATTGCCTCCTTTGATGAAAAATCCGACTGCCACTTCTGTAGATTTCCAAAATCTGATTTTCTTTTTCTTCTTTTTCTTTTTTTTTTTGGAAAATGTTATTATATGGGCTGAAAGTTTGTGGGTTGTAATGGGCAATGTTTGGGCCATTTCTTGGGCTCAAATGAAGTCTATTGGGCTGAAAATATTGAGGAAATCGGGGCCCCAATCGATAGAAAATGTTTGGAACAAGTGATACTTGTTTTTGGAATTAAAACGTTCTTCGTTTTATTGAAATCATTTCAATTTGTGAATTCAACGATTTGAAATTTTAATTAGAAAAATCTTGGGGTATTACATAGATAGTCGTAGAACGAAATCGCTACTTTTAACTCAATGGGATGTATTTTTCAAATAGTCGGAAAATTCACTGCTAGAATTGCATCGTAGATTTTATATGATATAAAAATGTGGTCTAGTATTTAATTGAGCTTGATGTTTATAAGCCAAATTAACTCGAAGGATTAGTCGATCTCAATATCATTTTGGAACTTAAAGCTTAAGGACCAGAGGTAAGGATTATTACTGTAATTATTCTCGAATTTTCTACCATGATCATGTATTATACCTTGTTCTTGTTATTAGAAACATTGAAATTTGGACTTATTAAACATCTTGCAAAATATCTTAATGCCATATACTTGATTGATCATGAATGAGGATTTGTTGGACATAAGAGACTCAAGACAATATTTAGAATTTCTTGATTTGTAACTCTAATACTTTGACAATGAGATTTTAGACAAAATACATGCAAATCTTCTCTTGGACAAACAAATGAATTTTACGGGAGCTTAATTTAAATATTTTGTACATAATTTTCATGATTTAAAATTATTACAAAAGCATATCTCTTCACTTATTTGAATATTTTGAAAATACAAAAATTTAAGCTTAAAACTTGCAAAAGGAAGTGTTTTCAAAATATGAAATTTTCATAAATTTTTTCTTGATTTATTAGAATATTTTGAAAATACAAATATTTAAGTTTCAAATTGATTCGCCCAAATTTTCAGATTTTGGTCCGTATCTCATATCTTTTAAATGCTTTAATGTTCAAATTGATCTTTTTATGTCTGACGATTCATTCTAAATGCTATTCCTAATGTTCAAGAGCCTTCGCTATTGATCCGGTGATAATTTCATTGTTATGTCTGAATTCTTGAAACCTATTGCATGATTGTTGGGCTTAGGGGGGCCTCAAGAGGAGAACTGGTCAGCGTCGGGCCAACAGATGAACTTTTGGTAGGTTTCCCAAACAGTTGGACCTAAGCTTAGTTCTAATTATGGATAGTTCTGCGGAGATCTGGAGCAGATTTTCAAAGACTAGTCCTAAGATTCGATGTCGACCGTGCTGCGGCTACTGGCCTTTCAGTATCCTCGTGAGTAACTACTCCGGGATGGTTTGGAGGGATAAGAAAATTGTTATTGTTTGGCTGTTATAAGGGTGACTAACCCATCAAATATTAGTCCAGCCATAATTATTTTGATATTCATACTTATTGTTGAAATTTGAGCTCATGATTTGAATATGTTACAGATCGTATTGTCATGAATATTGAATTGCTATTATTGAGCCTTTGGGCTAACTTAATGTTTGTGAAATCATGATATCAATGGTTCTTGTGATCTGTATAATTGCATTGATATCTAAAAATCCTGGAACACATTTCTTTGCTACCCTTATTCATGATTATGGTAATAATCTCATGGCGAGTTTGAAGACTTGAGATCAAAATTACGGTGTGCCGATGATCATGTAATACTATTAAGTAGGGTTATATGACTTATGTTGAAACTCGAAGATGTATTTGTACTAATGAACCATGTATTGAAAAAGATTTTGTTCATGGTAAATTTCGAGGTTTAGATTATTTATTCATGTACGTGAGTGGCATTTCAGACGTAGGGGCGGATGCTCTATGACCCGGGGTGTTATATATTGTATATGTATAAAGTATTTGATAAATATTTTTGGAAAAACGCTTATAAGCTCAAATCATGTTAGCATTTTATAAATTCTCTCTTAAAAAGATCTATCAGCTCACAATTTATTTTTAAAATCATATCAATAAAATATTATCATCACTAACATTAACATACTCCAAAACTCTCTAAAAAATTATTTTTGAAATATAATATGATATGCTATAAGATGTACAAATATTTTATAAACCATAGTGCTTACATGATTAATGTTTAGATAAGCTTACCCAAACATTATGCATGGATTTGTGCAAGCCAGTTATGAAATATATACCCCACTAATAAATTTTTAAGTAGAATTTTAACTGGAACAACTTTTCCCATCATCGATTTGAGCATCAAGAATTTATCGGACGGATCATAGAGATTACTATACATTCTAAAAGCTGCTGGAAAAGTATTATTGCCGATTGATACTTATGTTACTTCAAAATAGAAATAAATATTCAACAAAGAAAATGCAGATAAATCCCATAATACTTATCATGAAATGTAGTAATATAATAAAATTAGAAGAAATAGAAAAACATACTTCAAATGTTAAAAGCAAAAATAATTGAGTCAAGGCATGTTGTTCCAATAATGTCTTTTACTGCTTTATTTGCCTTAGCTCTACAATGCTTAAGGTCAGTGCTAAACTACCTCCCAAGATACAGCCACTCTTTCTCGATTAAGGTAGCACTCTAATAATCTAAAATAGGGAACAAGTTCACTTGAAAACTATCTTTTTGAATGAATCGTGAATTTGGTGTGTATAGTGTCGTGCTCAAACAACGGTGAATGCTATGAATTTTCTAAGTCTCTATGATTTGGTTCTAGGCTCCTATTTACAGCTGTGCAATGCAACTTTGTCTAAAGAGATTCATTTGTTAACAAGAGATATAATTCTTGTTTTATAAAGACATAAGGACACGATTATAAAACATAATCCTTTAGTTAAGAATTAAAACTCTATAAAAAGTCAAGACTTGGTTGTATGAATTTTATATTCGTTTCTCAGCTCAGAATTTAGTCCAAGCCTCTTAATAAAATGTGAAACCCTATTAGGTATGGCCTCAAGTGTTTTTTCCCCAAAATACCCTTTCTTTTTTATATTTTCATTTATTTTAATAGTAGTGTAAGTACTACTACAAATCCACTATATATTACATCCCACAATATAATTGATTATTAGCTTTTATGTATATTAATAACATCAATTTTATTATTTTTATGTTGGTTAATTTGCCATAGCAAGTTCTAAATATTTAATTAATAAAATATTTGCAATATTTTAAAAATATAAGTAGTTAGTGAATTATTTTAATTCTTAAAATTTTAAAATATGGACAAAATTAAATAATATAATCAAATAATCACATTTTGCACATAATATCAAGATATATGTATGATTATGTTCAAAGATAAAGATTATCAGATGCACACTCATCAAGTGTGCATCAATAACCAATACTAACTAAATTCCATATGTTAATTGCACATGCCAGCTAGTGTTCTTATTTATTTCTTATTAATTTTCTCATTCACTTACTTTTTGATTTCTAAACATTTCATGAATGTCTCCTCATGATAAAGGTAAATTTAATATATAACTTAACATGACAAAATTATAACAAAACTGACCAAGTTTGTTTACTTTCCTGCCTTCATATATTTCATATTTTTAGTCCAGTTACAAATACACCCAAGCAAAAAAACAATACATTAGTAACTCTTTTGTCTTAGAATCTGTAGCATGCACCTACTAAACGAGAATAAGAGATTCAAACATCAATCAAAACACAGCAACAACAGTAGAAAAAAGAGTAATAGATAGCGAAATCCTACCCCTGTCCTTCCTAAAAAACATTTCTTCAAGCACATGATAATTCACAACAATCCCAAACAATGGGATGATAGCTTGTAACAACATTTCATTCCCCTTGCCCACCTCAATAATCTTTGCTAATCCAATAACAAAGGAAGCCACATTAACAATATCCAAGGTGCAAAATGGAGCAATCAACAGAGGTTATGCTTGAAAATCATATATCCCTTTCTAGAAATGCCTCGTTTGTTCATTATCAATCACCTTGTTTGTTACAGTAAAATGTGCTTCATGAATCCAACTTTATCCAAAACTGCACCAACTATTGCATACAAGTAAGACAAGGCTGAATTCATCATCCAATCCCTCAGCTCATACAACCATATTTGGATTGTGTCTCCATAGGACAAGACTTCTTGCACTTGTTTGAGTTGTGATGCTAGAAAAATGAAGGTAAATACGATGAAAAATGGATCCGAGACTTATGACATGATGGAAATCATCATGTTTTAGGTGTTAGATTTTTTTAATTTCCTATGTGGGCTTACATATAAAATACAATTTTATTACGGCTATCTAATTGAAGAGCCTATTAAGTGATCTATTTATGGGCTTTAGAAACATCTATTTGGCATGGGCTTTCAATGTGTAAAAACCCTATGTAGGCCCACTAGAATTGACGGAACCCTAATTTGCATTGTATATAAGGAATCATTGGGGTTGTGGTCCCTGAGTTAAATTTGAGTTGTCTGTTTGTACTGCCCCATTAGAGAGTAAATTTCTGAGATGGCAAATTTAGATTTAGAAGCACTAGATCGTAGCCAATACTACAATTGATAATTGAGAGCTTTTAAATCAAGGACGTGGTTCATCGAACATAAATTCAGCTATATTCAAATTACTAAAGTCTTCAATTTGTATATTCATATCTAATGATTTACATGTGATCTTGGATGATTCGTAATATAGCTTTGCATTAAAGTTTTTCCAACAAGTGGTATTAAAGTGGTACACATTTAAGTCGTTAGATTATCTTGAATTGAAGTTTTCTCCATGAAAGATGCTTAGGGTATAAAGATTTCGGGATTTTTTTTTGAATTTATCATGAATTGTTTGGTTTTCTGCATTTCTTGATTGATTTATGGCATACTTGTTCGAGAATGAATGATTATTTAAGAAGTTTAGATTGCAAAGTGAGAATTTAGGGCATAAATTGTCCGATAAAGTTAAACGGAGGACAATTTTTGCATCAAGAAAACATTGTTGGGCAACGCTGACCGTGTAGTTGATTGTTTCTTAGTTTTGGATAATTAAACAGATGAAATGAAGTGGTTGATGCTTAATGTTTATGTAACGCCTCGGATTTCAGGGCTCTTCGCCCCGAGATCCGAAGTGCTACTTGCAAACGAATAATCATTCCAAAAATCAAACAGGAACCAATAAAATGAATTCATACTAGATCCCAACAGGAAAAATACCATTATAGGCCATTAAAATTCTAAAATACAATCTCAAAATTTAATATTCCAAATTTACAGACTGAAATCTCCAAAAGTCATTACAAAATCCAATTTATAGTCTAAACGTATCCATGGATCAAACGGAAACTTAACTAAACCAAAATCTCACATCCAGATATCCTTACTATTACAAGCTGACAGTCTATACATTCTTAACAAATCTTAAATCAAAACGGTGCATGCTTATATACATCAATTCCAAAATGAACGCCAAGTGCTAACACAGGTTTCAGTCAATAAATCCACGGTCTATACCAAGCTTTATCCGATCATCATTGGTCTAGGAACCTACATGATGTTATGAAATCATGAGTCCACTGACCCAGTAAAACTTATGGTAAAAATTTGGGAACAGATAAGTACGAACGGTAATCAGAACAAAAGAGTACAAATGGTAATCAGAATAGAAGCGTACGAACAGTAATCAAATTAGAAAAGAAGCGTACGAACGAAAATCAAATCGGAACAGAAGTTTACGAACGAAAATCAAATCAGAACAGAAGCGTACGAACGGAAATCAAATCGGAACATAAGCGTACGAACGGAAATCAAAACAATAATAGACAAGAATGTGATTTCAATAATGGTTCAGAGCATTCAGAACGAACAGATCAGGCTAACAGATATAACAGATATCACATTCAAGTCATAAGGCAGAGACTAGTGTTTGGTAGATCTATCACCCTTATTTCTTCAGTATAATTATATAAAACCCTTATCCCTCCAACTCTCGAAAGAGCATTAGATACAAAGAAGCACAGCCGACCTACGTGCTTCAGGATAATCCCTCAGAACCCTACCTCCAGGGTCGTTCGAATTAATCCCACAGATGAGGATTCATACAAGCTCGTATTGACAACCCGTTGTTGCTCAATCCGATACTCGCATGAATTCCCCAAAGCTTGCAAACAAACAGAACAGTTTGATCATATCAGAATTGTGAAGCTATTATCACGTTGATTAACTATAATGATAGGACGAACAAGTTCGGAAGTTTAGCCAATCAATTGATTCGAACAGACCAGAAATAGACTATGATGATAGTACGAACAAGTTCGGAAGTTTAGCCAATCAATTGATTCGAACAGACCAGAAATAGACTATGATGATAGTACGAAATAGACTATGATGATAGTACGAACAAGTTCGGAAGTTTAGCCAATCAAATGATTCGAACAGACCAGAAATAAACTATGATGATAGTACGAACAAGTTCGGAAGTTTAGCCAATCAATTGATTCGAACAGACCAGAAATAGACTATGGACTGGTAATAGATCAGTTCAATAATCCAGTCAATCCTATCATTCGAAACGAGTCGGGAATTTTGATTGTGGACTTGAGGACAAATGAATTGGAATTGAACTATGCTTGTAAGAGACAACTGAATCCGGATTGGACTATGGACTGGAGGATATTCATTTTGAAATCTGAAATGCACATTAGACAAATTAGATATGGACTTAGATTGTCGAAAAAGAAGTCAAAAACATGTTTGAGCTTGTGGAAAATAGGCGCTGGAGCGCAAGTATGGGCGCTGGGGCGCTGAGCTACTGGAAAACAAGAATTTCAAAACTTCTGAGTGTGCGCTGGGGCGCACAAGGTAAAGTGCTGGGGCACTTTGTTACTGGAATGAGGTTCAGAACAAGTATTCTAAAATTTGGAATAGGTGTCGGGGGCATACGAAGTTAAGCGCTGGGGCACTAAGCTTCTGGAATGGAGGTTGAGAACAAATGTTCTAAAATTTGGAATGGGTGTCGGGGCACACGAAGTTAAGCGCTGGGGCACTAAGCTTCTGGAAGGGAGGTTGAGAACAAGTGTTCTAAAATTTTGGATAGGTGCTGGGGCGCATAACGTTATGCGCTGGAGCTCTAAGTTACTGGAAACGTTGTTTTCAAAACTTCTGCATTTGCGCTATGGCGCACAAAGTTAAGCGCTGGGGCGCTAAGCCCTCGGGTCAAAATCCTATTTTTTTATCTATTTATTTTCTTCAAATTTTTGGCTAAAAATCATGTTTTTAAGGTTCTTTTAAGTCCATAAATATTTCTAAACCATCTTTTCGGGTTTGAATCAAGATTTTTCGAAAAAACGAAATCAAGTTAAAACACCACGTTTTTACCTATTTCCCTTATTTTCTTTCACTTTTAATCATCAAATCCTCCTCATTTGGTCCATAGTCCGAATCATGAACTCAGTCTAAGTATAAGGAGATATCAAGAGTAATCACAATACAATGGATCAAAATTTCAAAGCATTGAGTTCATGCTAACGGCAATAAAAATCAAGACAACATGCTTTAGACGATAATGATAGACATGCTTCAATAATATAAGCTCATCATAGCACGATAGACATGTCATGAAGGAATGTATAAGCATGCCGAACAAGATACGAGGTTCTATAAGTCTTACCTCGGTCCTAAGTTTGATTAAATGAACTCCGAGT
>JACFYI010002876.1:165545-199332 GCA_014898755.1 Handroanthus guayacan
ATCTTTTAGATTTCCTTACTAGCACGTTCTAGGTTAGCTGCCTGTCGTTATTAGCTTATGAGTGGCTACAGTAAAGTGAATGGTGGCTCTGTTGCATACCCATTTCTCACTGGGAGAGTTCTCTTACGTGGCATCTGTTGGGTAAGACACCCTCTATATTTCTTGGATTTTCTGGTATCCTAAATCTCTTGAATAAACTCATCTTGGCCTATTGCGTTGTCTTAGGGAGTTCATTCATTGAGATTCTTTTTGTGTCAATCTAATACTCAAGACTCATAATTCTATGACCACGAAATTTACTGTCAAAGCTCAAGATTGGCAATACTAAAATTCCATTTTCAGTAAGTTCAAAATATTCCGCATTAATTAGTCAAAAGCCTGGTTACTGGTTCATATCACAAAATGAGCAAAGAAAATGGTTGTATAACCACTGTCTCATTATGCATAGTTTCCATTATCATAATTACTATTAGGTTCTACAAAATCCGACATAATTGAGATTGCCACTCTCAAGTACTTCACGCATCGGAGTTCCTAACACATACATATATAGATGGGTTCAAGATTTTATCTTCTAATCAATCTTACTTACTTAGGATCCTTTGTCCCCATGTTTTCATATCCAATATTTACCCTGACAATGCTTCCGGCATTCTCAGTATTGCTCAATCTTAATTTCGTCCCTTCTTACCAGCTATCTCTAAAACCAAATTAGCGTCTCATTTCTTTCCTTTTGATTCCTCATTAAAGTCTTGCTCGTTCACTTTTTGACTATCCCCCGATTGGGACTACATTCCGACTCCTTCATTCTAGCCAATTTTGGTTTTTTCCTAGCACGTCTCATTAAGGATATTACCAACCGTCACAAACGGCTAGGAAAATTACGAATATAACAACAAATCTATCTTAATACCAGGATTTCCTAAATTAAATGCTCAATGATATACAAAACTTCATTCCTTTGTTCAACTCTCCCTAAGATCACTAGGGTCGATATCTATTCCAAAACAATTCAATAACATATTCATGCTTATAACATCTTCCTAAAATCAAGTGGCTAGCGCCTAAATATAGCAGTCCACAAATTGGTAGTCCTTCCAATGGCGATCCTGTATACTTAAACATTACCTATCATTCCAAATGATTATAACTTAATTCAGTCCAATCCTATGATATGAGTCCAAAGAAGTTCTTATTCAGAGAGTCTGATTATGACGTCACGCTATAATTGGCCTAGGACCGCCCACCAGTCATTGGGACTCTAGAGGTGGCTCCTACGGGATCAAGAGGTGGCTCCCGCGCATGTAGCGCTTTGCCCAGTAGGATTAAGAGGTGGCTCCCATACGTGTAGCACTTTGCCCCGCATAGCACTTAGCTCCCATTTGACTAATGGTGGCTCTGATACCATCTGTAATGCCCCGGATTTCAGGGCTCTTCGCCCCGAGATCCGAAGTGCTACTCGCAGATGAATAATCATTCCAAAAATCAAACAAGAACCAATAAAATGCATTCATACTAGATCCCAACAGGAAAAATACCATTACAGGCCATTAAAATTCTAAAATACAATCTCAAAATTTAATATTCCAAATTTACAGACTGAAATCTCCAAAATTCATTACAAAATCCAATTTACAGTCTAAACGTATCCATGGATCAAACGGGAACTTAACTAAACCAAAATCTCACATCCGGATATCCTTACTATTACAACCTGACAGTCTATACATTCTTAACAAATCTTAAATCAAAACGGTATATGCTTATATACATCAATTCCAAAATAAATGCCAAGTGCTAACATAGGTTTTAGTCAATAAATCCACGGTCTATACCAAGCTTTATCCGATCATCATTGGTCTAGGAACCTACATGATGTTATGAAATCATGAGTCCACTGACCCAGTAAAACTTATGGCAAAAAAATTTGGGAACAAATGAGTACGAACGGTAATCAGAATAGAAGAGTACGAATGGTAATCAGAACAGATGCCTACGAATAGTAATCAAATTAGAAAAGAAGCGTACGAACGGAAATCAAATCGAAACAGAAGCGTACGAACGGAATGAGGTTGAGAACAAGTGTTCTAAAATTTGGAATGGGTGTCGGGGCACACGAAGTTAAGCGCTGGGGCACTAAGCTTCTGGAATGGAGGTTGAGAACAAATGTTCTAAAATTTTGGATAGGTGCTGGGGCGCACAACGTTATGCGCTAGAGCTCTAAGTTACTGGAAACGTTGTTTTCAGAACTTCTGAGTTCGCGCTATGGCGCACAAAGTTGAGTGCTGGGGCGCTAAGCCTTTGGGTCAAAATCTTATTTTTTTTATCTCTTTATTTTCTTCGAATTTTTGGCTAAAAATCATGTTTTTAAGGTTCTTTTAAGTCCATAAATATTTCTAAACCATCTTTTTCGGGTTCGAATGAAGATTTTTTTTAAAAATGAAATCAAGTTAAAACACCACGTTTTTACCTATTTCCCTTGTTTTCTTTCACTTTTAATCATCAAATCCTCCTCATTTGGTCCATGTCCGAATCATGAACTTAGTCTAAGTATAAGGAGATATCAAGAGTAATCACAATACAATGGATCAAAATTTCAAAGCATTGAGTTCATGCTAACGGCAATAAAAATCAAGACAACATGCTTTAGACGATAATGATAGACATGCTTCAATAATATAAGCTCATCATAGCACGATAGACATGTCACGAAGGAATATATAAGCATGCCGAACAAGAGACGAGATTCCATAAGTCTTACCTCGGTCCTAAGTTTGATTAAATGAACTCCGAGTTCCAAGTTCCGAGTTTACTTCCGTATCAATGCCTAACCAAGTTATAGATACTAATATCAAGCTCTAGGTTCCCACATCAAAACCATATAAACAAGATCCAAGCTCGACTTACCAAATGGTGGAGTGCTACACCCTTAGATTTCCCTTTGATTTTCTTCAAACTTGTGTTTACAAGTGCATATATGTGTGTGTGCCGAGAGACTTGAGAGAGGAGGAAGAAGTGAGGCCAAGTTTCAGATTTTGGGAGTGTGGAAAGAGTGATTTACAAGCCTCAATTCCAATTATAGAGAGTGAGGTTGCTTGGTCAAAATTCTTGCCATCATGGAAGCATGGCTTGTCTACCAAATGCCATGGTGCTTTCTTACACAAGGGAAGGTTGGCCATGCTTTTCCAATTCCTAAAATCTGATTTGGACATATATATATATATGTATGTATCTATCTCTTTAAGGTATTTTAGTGTATATATATACACATACATGGGCCGAAAATGGGGTGACGTTTGGGCCATCATTTGGGCTTAACTTGGGTCCAATTTAGGTTGAAATCATGGTAGAAATCGAGGCCCAACCGATAGAAAAACATTTCGACACGTGATATGTGGTTCTGAAAATAAATCGTAGCTCGTTTTATTGAAATCATTTTGTTAATTTCAATTAAAGAAATCTCGGGGTGTCACAGTTTAAGTATCCTATTTTAAGATTTATATTACTTGGGCATAAAGATTAATTTAAGAATTAATTTAGAATCCCTAAGAATTAGTAGAAGGTTGTCTTTCAGCTTGTGGAACATCGTTTATTGGCATGTCCAATTGTTCATGTTGAGTTTTATGCTTGAAAAATCATCAGCCATATAATGGGTTGCATTTGGAAATGAACCTATGATGTTCATATTTTAAATTTATAATGGATTTGTTGTATTTAATTTTAAGTTCATGACTTTTCCGCCCTTTCACTTCTGCATACTTGAATTAGCTTCAAGTTTTATTGAAAATTGAGGTGTTGTGAAAAAAGATTCCGATCCATAATTCAGAATATTGGCTAAAGAATCCTGTGAGCTTTGGACATGCGGTAGTCCACTATGTGGGCATATTTGTTGTTCAAACTTTGAGCATCTTAATCCTGTGGTTTTGGATTTTACCAGGTCATAGGACTCGTGCTGGGATGCATTTAAATTCCAATATTGATTAAAACCACATGCTATTAAAGTAGCCCCTATGATCTAAGTCGATTTATTTTGGAATATCAAGATGGTTGCGTGTATATATAATTCATGCGGATATTGACCGGCCTAAAGGAAAGTCAATAATTGGCCGAATTATATATACACTTGTGATAATAAATATGTGCCACATGCTTATTGTAACAACCTGGATCTAGGACTTCCGTCCCTAGTCCGAAATCGCCACCTGTAGGGAGGGCATTTTTTCAAAAATTTGTTCAAATGCAACCTCAATACATATTCTTCATACAAGATTGAACTCATTTCCACAATTCATCAATCGATCCTGCTCAAACAAATACTTATTACAAGCCTTGAAAGCCTAGTGTTCCATAAGATGTTGAACTCTACAATAGTAACGTCTTGATACATCATAAGTTCATGAACACATAGGATACTACAACCATTACAATTTTCAACTATCAGGGAAATCTCTAGTTTAAACCTCTCAGAGCAGACTATCAACAATCGTTAGTAATCATCATGTTTCCTCCCAATGACCACTTCCTGTGATTACAATGTTATAATCTCTACATATACAGAAGTTCATTCAAAGAACCAGAAAGCCTCTGAACTCCAGCTGGGCAAAATCCTGAAAATTATTTACCTACACATTGCAAAATTTATAAAATAAGTCCAAGTGACTTAGTAAGGGGTTATAGCCAGGAGTAGAACGACAGCGCGAAAGAACGCATGGATTGAGGGTTAATAATAATAGAATATTTCAGAAGTCCAATAAATGAAAGACGAATCATAAAAAGAATTCTGGAACTCGATAGTAAACAAGGAATAATTGGAATGATAACCAATCCGGAATTGATAACTCAGGCAAGGAGTTTGTGATCATTAGCAATGAATAAATGGAACTAAAGGTGGTAACGATAATGGATTTAGAAGCTGTCAATAATCAAAAGATAGACAACAAGCCCAAGTCAGGATTCCAAAAAATGTTAGCTAAGTGAGCTTGAGATTAAGCAACAATCAAACGCTAAATTTTTGTTTTCAATTCAAAACTTCAATCGTCAATAATCAAGTCAACTGACGGATTTAAAAATGATATATGGTCAAGAGTGAATAATATAATCGGTTCATCAATTCAATAGTTGGTAATTAAGACAAACAATAAACTCAAGAATCGATTATCACATAGATGAAATTAACAAATCATATAGAGAGCCAATGAAGTTCATAAGCGAGTTACAATATGCCAAACGATTGTGATGATTCAATACTAAAACACAAACAAATAGCTCAAACATGAGCATAAAACAATTCACACAATCGTATAGCAGAGGCTGAACTAGTATTTGGTGGATCTGTCACCCTTATAACTCCAACATATACACAATCCTTATCCCACCAATCTGCTTTCTCGAGTGGCCACCCGAGGAGCACCGATCAATATTAAGGCACAGTCGTCGCAGCACGGTCGACCACGAGCCTTAGAGTAATTTCTCAGATACCTACCTCCAGGTTCCTCGAAAGTTACCCAATAATAGGGAATCCCGACAGGAGATGAGCTAACGGTCCGATACCGCCCTTGCGTTCTCACAGGTGGTTCCTAGAGCCCATTAAACGATAGTTATAACAATCGTCCGACTTAAACAATCGACCTTCAAATGAGGTCCGGACGTTGTCAATGAAATCAATACACAAAAGTGTTCAAGAGTAATGATAATTGTCCGAATAAAATAAGCAAAGCTTCAAACGAGATTCGGACATTATCAATCAATCAATTGGGGTTTATGGAAACAAACAAACCCATCCACAGGATGTCATGAAATGAATGTCAATCAATGGGTTTCAAGAGAAACAACGATTATCCGAATTTACTCAAACAAAGCTCCAAACAATAGTCGGACATAAACAATCGATTCGATTCAAGCCCACCACACAATAGGTTTGAAGAACAATAGCAATCATCTGAATCAAATGATCACAATTTCGAACAAGATTCCAACATTATCCATCGGATCGAATTTTGGACACGCACGACATATATTTAGGTTTAGGAGAGCTTATTGGAGTGATATACAGACATATAAAAATCGTTTCTAAACTCGAGGCATTTCAAAAAGTAATTCTTGGATGTATCAAAAGAATTTGGTACAATCCGTAGATAAATATAATAAAAAAAAATTTCAATTAAAATTCAAACGTAAGAAATTTATTTGAGAGTTTTCAGATGTTTTATAAAATGAAATACGGACCTAAAATAGCTAAAAGAGACCAGAAAATTAAAATATAAGTTCTGTTCTGGGCACGTCCGCAAACAAAACGGGCGCGGTTGCGCATAAGAATACTCAAAACTTCTGTCCCGGGCGCGTCCGCGCGCAAAAACAGGCACGCTCGCGCCGGTGAACAGTAACCATGAACTTTTTTTTTTTTTTTTTTGGGGAATCCTTAATATATCAGACCTCCAAATGTGAAGAAATTAAATTTAGTTTGTACTGCTCATCATCAAGATTTTTAAATTTCAAGTTTTGGAGAAAAATTGGCAAAATCTCCAACTTTTGTGTTCATAGGTTTTCAAAGGGTTTAGGACCTTATTTGTCCACAATCTCAACTCCAATAATTCACCAACATGCTCAAGGAAACAATAATTCATAGTAAGAATAAAGATCACACATTTAAAAGTGTCCAAAATTTTTCAAACTAGGAAATCGAACAAGAGTATTCGTTGTTCAAACAATAGACGATTCCAAAGTTCAAAAATTATTCCATAGCATATAAATAAAATAGGAATAGTCATAATCCTTACCTCAATCTTTTGATCATAATATGCTCCTAGATTTCCAAATATGCTTCAAGCAAATCACCTAATCAATGAACATCAGAACTTCTCCGTTAAACATTTTCTCCAAGAACAACAGTCTATATTCCAAAAATTTTATCTCAATGTTCCTAATAGTTTAAAGGTGAAATTTGCTTCTATAATTATCTTAACTCGATGATCTTTCTAACGGTGGCTTTTAATTGACGATCCAACGGTCGGATCTTTATTTCTTCCTACTCAAATTTCCTTCTTCTACCACTGACCCCTGTTTCTCGGCAAACTAACATGTTCGTTTCCATCAACATTTTCCGTCATTTTTCTCCATGTTTTTGAGTGATTCTTGATTTTAACATTATCTACACTCGATAAGGTTTCTAACGGTATATTATATAGGCTGATTTGATGAGATTAAGATGGGTTTTGAAGCTTCGAAAGTTGAAGATTTTGCAGAGACATAGGTATACCCGAGAACAAGGAATTTATGTGTAAACTAAAATTCAACCTTATATATCCAAGATTCAACACTTGTATCCCAAATCTAACCATTAACCTAGGTAAATCATCAAAGTCCCAAATCAATTAACATAATAGAATTCAAGACAATTAATGAAAAATTATGGAAATCATAAATCAACTAAAATTCTTACCTCTATAGCAATTATCCAATGTTGATTGTAATTCTTCCAACTTAGATCAAATTTTCCTATAGGATTCAAACCATAAGTTATGCAAACCTATTCTATCAAACCCTAATCATAAAACTCTAATCATAATAGAAATCTTACCAAGTGACAACCTTACTTGCCTCCTCTTTGATCAAAACTTGAAAGGAGATAGGTGAAAAGAGAAAATTGTTCTTATGCTAAAAGGGACAAGGGCTATGACAAGAGCAAAATTTGTCCTCCAAGTATGAAAGCAAGAGTATGATAGCTTTTGGAAGACAAGTTCATCCCTTATAGAGAAGACTTAGAGGATTCAATGGTCATTTCTTTATTTGTCATGTTAGGTGTCAATGTTTTATGGTCCATAGACATTTGGCATAATGATGTAAATTAACTTGGCTAGGAATTGATATTAGTTTAAAAATTAAAATATCTAGCCTACATTGAGGGTGTTATGGCCGTGAGCTTATATACACACATATGTATATATTTTTAGCTTGTATGGTGTGAAGTGTTGTGTATTTTGCATATGTATAATTTTAATGAGGTAGTGGTTGGGTTTTAATAGGAGTTAGGTTCAAATTTCTGGGCTAGAAATTTTCTTTTGAACCAAAAGAATGTATTTGATAATTTTCGATTGTAAAAAATTTTTTTCGAAGGTGATAAAATATTTTCGATTTGGAGACAATTCTCAAAATTGTGAAAAATCAATTACCGATTAGGATTTTTCTCAAAAACATTTTAAAAACATTTAACGATTAAAATTCAAGGATTCAAAAATTGAACTAGGAAAAATTTCATTTAAAATTTAATTGGGAGATTTTCTCATTTTAAAATTTACTTAGGGAAATTTTCGGGTTGTCACACTCTCCCCTTCTAAAAAGAATTTGGTCCTCAAATTCATATCTATACTCAATCAGATAGGACATCCTTTTGATTTTTCATATCCTCGGTCCCAACAATCCTCGATCCTAACAATCTAGGGCCCATATGGATTGCTCTTCATTCAAGAAATCATTTCAAATAAGCACATCCATGAGCTCATGGTACTTAAAGGATTCGGACAGTCGGTTTAGCCTATTTACTACTAAACAGTATGTTTGACAACCTTAAAATGTTCTATATATCTGGAGTTTAGCTTCCCATTTAACCTTATTCTGAGGCTTATTAATTAAATAGAAAAGAACAATCCTTGTCCTTTTTTGTTTATGATCTTTCTGGTTCTTATAGCCAAAATGGTAGTTAAACCATTACTTCTGGAATCGCTGGTAGTGTTTGTCCTGATCTTATTACCTCGCTTCACTATTTTCACAAATAGTTTACTGTAATCTAATGCTACTATAGTCAATCCATTCCTAAAACGAGGCTATAATTTTGAATTGGCAATTCCTTAAAGTGAACCACAATTCTTGATTTTCTGTATTGTGAATAGCCTGAATACTTAACACACGTTTCATAACAATCTTATGCTTGCTCACGTGATTCCTCTTGGGCTAAGTTATCTTCCACGTCATTTGGGGTTCCAGGTGTAGGAATTTCCTCAAACAATGCACGTCCCGATCTATCCCGCTTTCTAGAGGGTTTTGTGTTTGAGATACTTCCTCTCATTGCCATAGCTATCTGAAATTGAAAAACAAACTTCGCTTAGCACCATTCTGATATCTACTTTTGTTATGAAACGCCAAGATCATCATAACACATCATAATGTGATACCAAAATTGAACTAAGCAATATGGCAAAAGTTGCATTGTTTCATTATTCTCATCATTACTTACTCAAAGCAGTTCCATCAGTATTCTTATATCTATATCACCCTTCTAGGGTCGAATGATAAATACATAAATATAACGGTTCACAAATTAGTAGGCCTCCCAATTGCAATCCGATATATTTAAGCATCATCCATTACACCAAGGATCATAACTTAACATAGTTCATTCCTATAATGCATTCCCAATCAAAGTTCCTATCCCAAGGATCTTTTTTCGGCTTAGCTCGGATTTCCTGTTCAAGAAAAACCCAAGCTCTGATACCACCTATAACGACCCGGATCTAGGACTTTCGTCCCTAGACCGAAATCGCCACCTGTGGGGAGGGCATTTTTTCAAAAATTTGTTCAAATGCAACCTCAATACATATTCTTCATACAAGATTGAACTCATTTCCACAATTCATCAATCGATCCTGCTCAAACACATACTTATTACAAGCCTTGAAAGCCCAGTGTTCCATAAGATGTTGAACTCTACAACAGTAACGTCTTGATACATCATAAGTTCATGAACATATAGGATACTACAACCATTACAATTTTCAACTATCAGGGAAATCTCTAGTTTAAACCTCTCAGAGCAGACTATCAACAATCGTTAGTAATCATCATGTTTCCTCCCAACGACCACTTCCTGTGATTACAATGTTATAATCTCTACATATACAGAAGTTCATTCAAAGAACCAGAAAGCCTCTGAACTCCAGCTGGGCAAAATCCTGAAAATTATTTACCTACACATTGTAAAATTTATAAAATAAGTCCAAGTGACTTACTAAGGGTAGCCAGGAGTAGAACGACAGCGCGAAAGAATGCATGGATTAAGGGTTAATAATAATAGAATATTTCAGAAGTCCAATAAATGAAAGACAAATCATATAACGAATTCTGGAACTCGATACTAAACAAGGAATAATTGGAATGATAACCAATCCAGAATTGATAACTCAGGCAAGGAGTTTGTGATCATTAGCAATGAATAAATGGAACTAAAAGTGGTAACGATAATAGATTTAGAAGCTGTCAATAATCAAAAGATACACAACAAGCCCGAGTCAGGGTTCTAACAAATGTTAGCTAAGTGAGCTTGAGATTGAGCAACAATCAAATGCTAAATTTTTGTTTTTAATTCAAAACTTCAATCGTCAATAATCAAGTCAACTGACGGATTTAAAAATGATATATGGTTAAGAGTGAATAACATAACCGGTTCATCAATTCAATAGTTGGTAATTAAGACAAACAATAAACTCAAGAACCGATTATCACATAGATGAAATTAACAAATCATATAGAGAGCTAATGAAGTTCATAGGCGAGTTACAATATGCCAAACGATTGTGATGATTGAATACTAAAACACAAACAAATAGCTCAAAAATGAGCGTAAAACAATTTACACAATCGTATAGCAGAGACTGAACTAGTATTTGGTGGATCTGTCACCCTTATAACTCCAACATATACACAATCCTTATCCCTCCAATCTGCTTCCTCGAGTGGCCACCCGAGGAGCACCGATCAATATTAAAGCACAGTCGCCGTAGCACGGTCGACCACGAGCCTTAGAGTAATTCCTCAGATACCTACCTCCAGGTACCTCGGAAGTTACCCAACAATAGGGAATCCCGACAGGAGACGAGCTAACGGTCCGATACCGCCCTCGTGTTCTTACTGGTGGTTCCCAGGGCCCATTAAACGATAGCAATAACAATCGTCCAACTTAAACAATCGAACTTCAAATGAGGTCCAGACGCTGTCAATGAAATCAATACACAAAAGTGTTTGAGAGTAATGATAATTGTCCGAATAAAATAAGCAAAGCTTCAAACCAGATTCGGACATTATCAATCAATCAATTCGGGTTTATGGAAACAAACAAACCCATCCACAGGATGTCATGAAATGAATGTCAATCAATGGGTTTCAAGAGGAACAACGATTATTCGAATTTACTCAAACAAAGCTCCAAACAATAGTCGGACATAAACAATCGATTCGATTCAAGCCCACCGCACAATAGGTTTGAAGAACAATAGCAATCATCCGAATCAAATGATCACAATTTCGAACAAGATTCGAACATTATCCATCGGATCGGATTTTGGACACGCACGACATATATTTAGGTTTAGGAGAGCTTATTGGAGTGATATACGGACATATAAAAATCGTTTCTAAACTCGAGGCATTTCAAAAAGTAATTCTTGGATATATCAAAAGAATTTGGTACAATCCGTAGATAAATATAATAAAAAAAATTTCAATAATCGACTCTCTTTAAAATTCAAACGTAAGAAATTTATTTGAGAGTTTTCAGATATTTTATAAAATGAAATACGGACCTAAAATAGCTAAAAGAGACCAGAAAATTAAAATATAAGTTCTGTTCTGGGCTCGTCCGCGAACAAAATGGGCACGATCGCACATAACAATACTGAAAACTTCTGTCCCGGGCGCATTCGCGTGCAAAAACAGGCACGGTCGCGCCGGTGAACAGTAACAGTGAACTTTTTTTTTTCTTGAGGAATCCTTAATATATCAGACCTCCAAATGTGAAGAAATTAAATTTAGTTTGCACTCCTCATCATCACGATTTTTAAATTTCAAGTTTTGGAGAAAATTTGGCAAAATCTCCAACTTTTGTATTCATAGGTTTTCAAAGGGTTTGGGGCCTTATTTGTCTACAATCTCAACTCCAATAATTCACCAACATGCTCAAGGAATCAATAATTCATAGTAAGAATAAAGATCACACAATTAAAAGTGTCCAAAATTTTTCAAACTAGGAAATCGAACAAGAGTATTCGTTGTTCAAACAATAGACGATTCCAAAGTTCAAAAATTATTCCATAGCATATAAATAAAATAGGAATAGCCATAATCCTTACCTCAATCCTTTGATCATAATATGCTCATAGATTTCCAAATATGCTTCAAGCAAATCACCTAATCAATGAACATCAGAACTTCTCCGTTAAACATTTTCTCCAAGAATAGCAGTCTATATTCCAAAAATTTTATCTCAATGTTCCTAATAGTTTAACGGTGAAATTTACTTCTATAATTATCTTAACTCGACGATCTTTCTAACGGTGGCTTTTAATTGACGATCCAACGGTCGGATCTTTATTTCTTCCTACTCAAAGTTCCTTCTTCTACCACTGACCCCTGTTTCTCAGCAAACTGACATGTTCGTTTCCATCAATATTTTCGGCCACTTTTCTCCATGATTTTGAGTGATTCTTGATTCTAACATTATCTACACTCGATAATGTTTCTAACGGTATATTATATAGGCTGATTTGATGAGATTAAGATGGGTGTTGAAGCTTCGAAAGTTGAAAGTTTTGCAGAGACATAGGTGTACCCGAGAACAAGGAATTTATGTGTAAACTAAAATTCAACCTTATATATCCAAGATTCAACACTTGTATCCCAAATCTAACCATTAACCTAGGTAAATCATCAAAGTCCCAAATCAATTAACATAATAGATTTCAAGACAATTAATGAAAAATTATGGAAATCATAAATCAACTAAAATTCTTACCTCTATAGCAATTATCCAACGTTAATTGTAATTCTTCCAACTTAGATCAAGTTTTCCTATAGGATTCAAACCATAAGTTATACAAACCTATTCCATCAAACCCTAACCATAAAACTCTAATCATAATAGAAATCTTACCAAATGACAACCTTACTTGCCTCCTCTTTGATCAAAACTTGAAAGGAGATAGGTGAAAAGAGAAAATTGTTCCTATGCTAAAAGGGATAAGGGCTATGACAAGAGCAAAATTTGTCCTCCAAGTATGAAAGCAAGAGTATGATAGCTTTCGGGTTGTCACACTTATAGTATTTCACAATTTCTAAGTTCAAATTTTGGGTATTTCATGGTTTTAAAATTCCTATTATTTTGGAATAGAGGTTTGTCATTTGACAGGTTGGTCATTTGACAGTGTTAATTGTCAATAGTTGACTATTGCATTGAGAATACCACTTACAGTTGACATTTCTGTCCAAAGACTAAGTGTCGATGTTGCCCTAGGTATTTTGTTTTGGAGTCTACCATTATTTGAACTAACTGATTGTATTTTGTTATTTATGATTGTAAGCTTAATGATTGCTATTTTATTCTGTGTTGAACTTAAGTTTCCACATCTACTATATCTGCAAATGTTAATTCAATCCCAGTACTGAGTAGCAACTTTTAAAAAATTGAAAGAGAATGTTATGAATGTTCGTGTTTGCATAGATCTCAAACTTGCGCTTCGGAGAGAACGACCCTTGCTCTTACAAATAAAAGTTCCATTAAGAATAAAAGGACTTAGAGGGGTAGGAACGTTCTAATCACATGAGTCTCATGATCATAAAGCGTGCAGTTCTAGAAAGTTTCAAGGGCACCAAGTTTGATAGGGATGACGCCAAGTTGTTCCTTGAGGAACTGGAGAAGCATTTTGCCAAAAGCAAAAAGGCTGAAACAAGCATGCTTCTAGCAAAACTTGTTTTAATGAGGTATAAAGAAAAAAGGAACATAAGAAAGTACATCATGGTGATGTCTCATACTGTTTTCAAACTTAAGGAACAAAAGTTAGAACTATCTAAGTACTTCCTCGTGCATTTGGTTGTTCTCTTCTTGTGCAATACAGCCACTATAAAGTGAGCTATAATATTCAAAAGGATAAATGATCTCTTAATAAGCCTATTACTCATTGCTAGCAAGAAAAGAAAATGCTCAGCAAGATCAGCCAAAAGGTTCTCGCTTGGTAACTTTCTCTAAGGTAAATGAAAAGAAAAGAGGTAAGAAAGCTGTAGTCGGAACACAATGACAGAAAGTAACAAAGAAGTAAGTTTTTCTTTTATGAGAAGGCTGAACTCAATAGGAAAGACTTTGATCTATTTTCAAGTTAATTGACTTTTGTACTTAAATACACTTGGTGAGTAGATTTTGGTGCTAACACTTACATAAGTGTATTCATGCAAGATTGTCGGAAAAGTTGAGTGCCAATTAAGGCAGAAAGATTCATCTTTGTGGGTGATGACAAATTAGAGGTAGTTGTAACCACAAAGATCTATAGGTTGTTATTCGCGTCATCGTGTTGGGTTCTTTCAATTCCTTACTGCTCCTTAAGGTGGTCGCACAAGCGTTTTGCTTGGGGTTGACTACGGTTTGCGAAGGTAATTTCCCTTGGGATTCTAATTTTCTCAACAAGGTGGCTGGTTGACTGACTTGTTTTTTCAAGATTTGAATGCACGCCCTCGTTTCTTGAATGCTCGTTCTTGTCTCTTGTTGACATTATGGCGTGTTAATGGCAAGTGATTTAACAATTTCTTCAAGAGACATACCTGAATTTGAGGGAGAATATTATTGTAGAGGTGATTGCCTTTGCTAAAACTTTTGCTAATTTGGCAGCTTCTTTCCATAAGACTGATTCCAATGATCCCTCCATCCAGGATTGACTCTCTTTGTGGTGGTCGGGGAAATCCCTCAGCTGCATTGATCGGTGGGACACATATTAGTTGGATGACCAGTGTTAGGACAAACCCTATAAGCTTTGACTTGATACATCTTTCCTGTAACCAACTGTTGGACGAGAGAAGTTAGATTGGAGATTTGATGTTCAATGGATGAATCGCTTACATTATTGACTCTTTTTAAAGAGCTTTGTCTAAACCCAAATTGTTAAGAGTTTGCAGCCATTATAGGAATTAGATTCCTGGCATCACTCGGAATCTTGTTTACTATGGCACCTCCACTAGCTGCATCCATTAGCCTTTTCTCCATTGGTAGAACTCCCTCATAAAAGGATTGAATTTGAAGCTGTTCAAAAATCCCATGTCGGGGGCAACTCACACACAATTGTTTGGATCTTTTTTAATACTCATGGAGAGTTCATATGTCCCTTTATTTTATCCCACAAATTTCTTTCCTACTGCTAGTAGTTCGAGAAGTAGAAAGAGGAAAGAGTTTATTAAGGACCAATCTTACCACATATGTCTATGTGGTGACAGAACTAGGAGGCCAACAAAATAGTTAATCCTTTGTTTTGTTAGCAAGCAAAGAGGGAAAGGCTTGTAACTTTATGTGCTCATCAGTCACTCCTTGAGGTTTCATAATCGAGCTCACGAGATAAAGTTTCTTCAAGTGCTTGTGAGGGTCTTCATTCTCAAGTCCATGGAATATAGGGAGCAAGTAGATTAAACTTGATTTTAACTCAAAAGGTATATCCAATTCGTGGTACCCAATACAAAGCGGCTGTTGAACCAAATTTGGCGCAGCTAACTTTCTCTAAGTTCTTTAGTTGGCCATTGCTTTTTCTTTTTTGAAACTACTAGAATCAATCAAATCAAGTGAAATATTCAGTCAAGAAATAAAATTATGAAGTATCAATCCACAGTAACGGTGCCAAAATTTGGTGGGTGTCGAATTCAACGAGAAATAAAATTTCTACTTCAAAAGTATGATTTGTAAATAGCTGTGAGTAGGGCCATGTCCATAGTGGTTGGTCAATTTTATTTTTTTCCAAAATCATTAAACAAAAAAGGGGGGATTTTTATGTAATAGTGAATTAGAAAATTTTAAAGAAACAATTTGTTAAAAGAAAGATTTAAACAATTATGAATGAAAGTCTAGCCGAGGAATAATTTTAGTTTTTGGTTCATGAATTCGATCATTGATACAAAGATGAGTTTCTTTACTTTTGGATAAATTAGTTATAATTACTCGGGAACGTCCTAATAACCTGCATCTCCTTACTTTTTCGATAATCAAGAGAAGTTCGTTTATTATTTCCCTTGCCAATAAACAACCTTAGTGAAGCTGATAGAATTTAATTTACCAACAACATTAAGAACCAAAAGGGCTACCAATTCTAGCCAACAAATGCACACAAGCAGGTTTATTATACTTAACCATGCTATAATAAATACTGGAACATTTAAACAATTATGATTTAAAGTCATAACAAGCAAGGCAAACATTCTAAGCTATCAAATATAGGGCCCTATATTTAATAAACTTGAATATTGGTAACGAAAATAGAGAATATATGAATACTCAAGAATAAAAAAATGGGAAAGAATTAATTTAGATCCCACAAATTTTAAAGAACCAAAATTTTAATTATCCTTGACTAGATGAAAAGGTTTGGCAACTTATGCTCGAAAGAGAAATCACAAGAAATTGAAAATTGCAGAGAAATTAAAATTCTAAAACTTGATGATAATAAAACTTCTTAAGCTACTATTCCCTTCAAAAGGGATAACCAAAAAGGAATTATTTTCCTAATATAAGTCAATCTTAAAAGAATTCTAAAAACAATGAAATAAAATAAACTTCTAGAACAGGGAAACAAAATAAAATCGTAATGAAAATTATTAGATAGTGGCCTAAGTCGAATTTTTCCAATTATTCTCACCAAGCACTTTAGATAGTTGAGGTTGTAAGGCGTGCCCACGACTTAACTACAAAGCTTTTCTACATAACATTTCTTTCCTTTGGCCTCTTGTCTTTTTCAACAAATATGACTTTAACTTTAACCATGCCAAATACTTGAATTTAGGTCCTTTTTGTCTAATCCTTCAATCTATTTCCTAAAACATAAAAAATGAGTTAAAATCCGACAATCAAGCAATTAAACTATTAAACAAATGGAGAAATAATACATTATAAATGAGATTTATGCAACTTATCAACTTATATCCCTAGAGATATAAAAGCTGGGAATGTCTATGTTAAGGTATTATTGTATCTTACCCACATCATAGAGCTGGTAATGTTGCTGCCTATGAATAGGGTCGTCCTCCACTCCCGTCCTAGGGCGCTAAAGGGCTTTCGTTTTTGGAACAAACTGTTGGAGTAATGCCCCGCAACCAATTAGATTTGACTTGTTAAAAATGCTCTTGTATAAACGATCTTTTTTTTGCAATATAAATAAAATGGCTTTCTTCTTCATATTCTCGTAAATTGTCAGATCAACAATCGATATGGAAGAAGTTCTCTAGATCATAACAGGCTATGAGGCTAAATCACGCATATAATGGTGATCATTAAATTAGTCTCTAGATGTCTTGATCATAAAATCTCCAAGTCATAGAATCTTTGACACGAGAATATCTTAGATTTGAATAGAGTTACACTAACGATGCATAATTCAAGGAGTTGAATTATTACCCCATTTCACGGGTGATCAGTGGAGTGGACATTGGTGCACATTAGTGGTTACTTGCTAGAGAACAAGTTTACTGAGAGATCTAACATAGAGAATTCCATGAGGTAGCGATAGTGCCATTCGGTGATGGATTATTTTCTATCTTATGATAATGCATATAATTAGTCCTTAGACTTGAGGGACCATGGTAACCTTATGGTAGGTCCTTATTCTTTGATGTGTGTCTCAATCATTTTATTAGCAGATTACATGAGGTGCACATTGGGGACAAGCTATCTACGCATAGAGGTTTGTGAGTTCTAAGAAAGGATCAATTTTCTCATCTTGATGACCGATATATAACTTTTATATTTTTTAGGATGACTCGATTCAAGAAAATCCTTGCGCAATATGGTGTATCGATTTGAAAAGGAGTTTTCAAAGTCGAATTCATAAAAAATCGATCATTAAAAATAAATACATAGTTATTGGGCTATTAGGGTCACCAAAAGTATCTTAACCCTAGGCCTCAATCGAGAAATAAAAAACAGAGGGATCGTATTTGCATTGTACACATAAGTCAGTGAGATTTACACAAATTAATTCACCAATAAATTGGACTTAATGGCCTTGAGGTTAGACATCAACTGTGGAGATTGGGTACTCTCGAATTAATGGAGATTAATTCAATGAGTGATTAATTAAATTATTTAATTAATCATAAATCGTAAATAGTTATAAGCCCATGTCTAATTAATTGATGAATCTTGAGGGTCACACCATTCCTCGAAAATATTTTTGGAATGAATTTAATGGAAGTTCTTTAATTAGATTAGAGAGAAATTGCCTAAATCGGTTTTAAGCAAACGAAAAGGGATTTCGATTAAAAGTCAAAATGGGTCATCTTGGATAAATTTATTTGAAGAGTCAAATTAATCTAATTAAATTGATTATTAATTTAGTTCAATTGATTGCAATCGTTGATTTTAATTAGTCTAAGTAGAAGAATTAATTTGCAGAAAGAATTTAAATTTGCTAGTGCCAAGTTGAAAAAGCATGTGGATTAAAGAGTTAATTAAAATGCCATATGGAATATCCCATTTAGAGGCCAAGTGGACCAATCAAATTTAAAAAGAAGAATATAGATTATTCCCTCCAAATTTGTCTTGCACACCAAGCCACTAAATAGGATATAAATAACCCATCTTCTTCAATTTTTAAGCTTGGCCGAACACACCCTAAAATTTGCAGCAGTTTTTGGTTTCAAAATTTTCCTCTCTCTTCGAGTAACTACATCTTCATCTGTTCTCCATTAGAGATTCATCTTAAGTTTTGATCTAACCAAAAACTTGAGAGGAAAGATAAAGAGAAAGTTTGGATCTGAATCTAAAGTGTAAGTCCACCATCAATTGAAAAATCAAGAGTTGATTCCTCCCCCTTGGAAGCTCACGGCTGAATTAGATTTTGCTTGAGATTAAGGTATTTTTCTCTCATTTAAATCTAGATCTATGCTTATATGGTGAACCTTGAAGGTTTAATCTATATATTTGTGGATGATGAATGTAATTTTGAATTTATTACACTGCATTTTTTATTGATTTATGCCTTACCTTCACCTTCAAGTGGTATCCGAGCCAAACATAGGAGTTCCATTTAGATTTGTTAAAACATTAATTCATGTGATAGATTGATATTAGATTTGCTAGTGTTGATTCAATTTGATGAATTGGAGATCACCGAATAGTGCTTATGGCTTGGATCTCTGTGAATTATGTGAAAATTGATGCTATATGTTGATCTAGCATGTTTTTGATTCAATGAAATTGAATGTAAAGTTGTTACCGTGGTTTTGAAGTTAGATGTGGAATTAATGTTACTGATTGTGATTAATTATTTTAAAATTGTTTAAAAATTCATAGGAGATCAATATATATATATATATTTGGATAAAAAAATTACACAAATTAGAGCATGAATTTCAAAATGTAAATGTGTTTTGTTTTTTCGAAAATCAGCCTGGCCTCTTGGTAATGAGGTGTTTTCATGCTCAATTTGGTGTTGTTTTTGTGATCCGTGTTTTTTCGAATTATCTATTATGTGTTGGGAACCTATGGTTTAAATTTGGTTGATTTTGGAATTAAGGAGAATTTACTAGAATTTTTCGAATAGGGGCTGCCAATCAGACCTGAGGCAAATTTTACAATCTACCATGAGAAGTTCATATGATATTTTGATCTAATTTTTGATGTAATTTGATCTATTATATGGTTTTAAATAATTTCCAAGGTGTTTGTGGGTTTTAGAAACCTTTAAGTGATTTAAAACTAAGTTTAATTTTACATTTAATTGATGAATTACATTAAACAATTTTCAGTAACAGAATGGTGGCATGTGATGTACTTGTTAGGCTCTGACTTTGTGCTTATGAGATGAACACTTTGTTAATTGTTGTTTGTTTAATTTCAAGCATTTATGTGATGGATGTTTGATGTTGAATGGATGTATGGGATGATTATGAGCCCCATTAAAATGGTTTTAATGATTTATTATTTTTAATTAGGTTTGTATCTAAATGGGACTTGCATGCCTTCTTTCCATCGTGTAATGATAGTAGATTTAGGATGGTGAGATCTTCTTTTTCTTTGGATTGAAGGCCATGTATGTTTGATATATCTTGTAATCAAGAAAAAAAATGAAAGAGTTCAAGACATGAAGGTCATGTATGCATGGTGATGCACATGAAATACATAAGATTTATTCATTTAATTACTCACCGAAATAACTAAATAATACACTAATGACTTTAAGTACATTATTTAGTCAAAAGCACTTAATCATCCACCCTAGGAGCATGCTATGTTGTTTTATTTACTTATTTATGTTTATTATCCTAGTGATGTATGATAATGCATGCTTAGGATAGATAACCTAAATAATAGTAAATAAAACATTGATAAGGTCTTGGTTATTTCTCAAAAACCCTCACTTAGAAAGTTTAAGTATTTTTCATAAAAACAAAATTATATTAATTTATAATTGACAAATTAAATTAGATTTAATGTTCTATGCTTCCACCAATAAGTAAGTGACATGAGATACTACTGGGTGGGTATGTCCACTATGTCTCGTGGGACGTGCCTATTTGAAAAGCTGTGATTACTACTTTAAGCATGTGATGCTCTTTTAATTAGTTTGATTATGACATTGGTTACGTCTCGTGAGATGACTATAATTGGGTTAATTGTAAAGAAGGATTGATGAGTCAAACTTAACGTCAATTAGTATAGATCGCCGCATATCTTGGGTCCATATGAAAGATGAGGCAAAATAATTTAGGGGTTGCATAATTGATGCAATTGGTAAAGTAAGTTACCTATTTAAGGAATTATTTGTAGATAACTACGTCTCGCGGGTCTATGAATAATTTTTAAGGGCCCCAAAGCCCACTAGAAAATAAGATTTCCTGAATTTTATGAGAGGGCATAAAATTAGACGAAAATAGTGGGAGGTAACTCATGATACAAGACCATGTCATGTTTAAAAATATTACACAAATAAATGCTTATATTTTCTTCTTTGGTTTTGTAGTTTTTTGAAATCAACAAATTCAAAATGGCTAAAAATTCACTCTCCATTATTTTGGGAACAAACAAACTCAATAGTCCCAACTATAGTGATTGGCTTAAAAATTTAAAAATTATACTGGATTCCAAGAAGAGAACTTATGTTTTAACGTAAAGTCCTCTCGATATGATCCCCGATGATGCAACAAAGGACATGCCAGAAACCGTGAATTGTTAAGCTCATTCGACCAATTCGTCATGAATTTCAACATGAATAAGCTCGAAGTGATGGTTAACGAGCATCTTAATATTCTTGTCATGGCTGAGTCTACTATAAAGAAAGACAGGATGGTATTGGTTGATTCAACCTTGAAGGCGCAAAAGGGCAAGATAGGAAGGAAGAAGAACGGGAAACAAGCTTGAAAATTATCGGGAGGAATCAAGAAGAAAGCCAATACTAAAGAGGACAAATGCTTTTATTGTGATGAGATTGGGCACTGGAAAATAAATTGTAAGAAGTATTGGACTTCTTTGAAAAATGGTATGTTCCTTATTGAAGTTAATCTTTTGGTTAACAGTGACATATGGGTATTTGATACTGCACGTGGTTCTTACATTTGCAAGTCGTTGTAGCGGGTATCGAGGGCCAAAAAGCTAAACAAAGGAGATGTGATTCTTAGGATGGGAAACGGTGCAAGAGTTGACGCCGAAGCCTTAGGCCTAGTTATTTTAACATGTAATAATCAAAAGTTAGAATTGAATAATTATTTTTTTGTACCGTCCTTATTAAAGAACATCATTTCAGCCTCATTTTGGACAAAGAAAATTATGAATTTTCTTGCAAGAATGAAAAGTGTTCTCTTTCTGAAGATAGTTCTTTAATTGTCACTGGTACATTATCAAATGGATTTTACTTCCTAAATTCTAACTTTACATTATTATATATACAACAAGAGAACAAAAGAAAAATTAGATGATCATAACCAAGCATACTGTGGCATGCTAGACTCATGCATATTTCCAAAAATAGGATAAGCAGGTTGGTAGCCTCATTGTCTATTTCTATAAGTAATCTAGAGGAGTTACTGATTTGTGAATCTTGTTTAAAGAAAAAAATGATTAAGTCACCGTTTGTTGGATAACCGAAGCGTGCCACTAAGCCATTAGAACTTGTTCATATGGATGTATATGGGCCACTAAAAGTTAGTGCGTCAGGTGGTTATAATTACTTCATTATTTTTACCGACAATTACACACAGTTTCGACAAGTGTTTCTTATGAAAAATAAATTTGAAACTTTTGAAATGTTCAAGTTATAAGAATGTAGTAGAGAAACAACTCGAACTAAGTATCAGAATTCTTCAATCCAATCGAGGAGGTGAGTATTGAGTGACGAGTTTCCTGATTATCTAGAAGAGAATGAGATTATCTCATAGTGGACTCCTCTTTCAACACATAGTTGAATAGTGTAGCGGAACATAGAAATCGTACCTTATTGGACATGATATGGCCTATGATGAGTTTCATGGATTTTCCTCTTTCATTTTGGGGTTATGTACTAGAAACGATAGCAAAATTGCTTAACATAGTACCTTCAAAGTCGGTGACCAAAATGCCACACGAGATGTGGTATAATAAAGCACCCTCGTATTCTCATTTGAAGGTATAGGGGTCTCCTGCCTATGTCAAGAGACTAGTGGGAGATAAGTTGGATGCTAGATTCATCTTATGCAAATTTATGGGTTACCCCAAAGAGTCTATGGGTTATTACTTCTATAATCCTTCGGAACAGTAGGTGTTTGTTTCAAGAAACACCACCTTTTTGGAGAAGGGGTTTCTATTGGATAGAAATGGTGAGATTGTAGAACTTGATGAAGTTCACAATCAAGAAGAATACCCACAACCAATAAAAGCAAAATGACCTTAAAATACACAACTTTCCTAAAGGTTTGACTGGATAAGAAGGGAGCCCGAATCATTCGAATTTCTTCATTAGATCGATCAATCAAATAGTGATTTGGAGACATATGAGAAAGTCATGTTAGATGTAGACTCAAGACATTGGCAACAAGCAATACAGTCCGAAATGGACTCCATACATTCCATTAAAGTATGGACCTTAGTTGATCCATCAGAGGGTATAGTACCCGTTAGCTACAAATGGATCTTCAAGCATAAGCTAGGAGTTAATAAAGAGGTTGTGACCTATATGGGAAGATTGGTGGCTAAAGGATATATCCAGAGACCGGGTATAGATTTGGAGAAAATTTTCTCAACCGTTGTAATGCCTGAGTCCATTAGAATTATGCTTGCCATAGCTACATATCATGACTATAAAATATGACAAATGGAAGTGAAAATCGCTTGTCTCAACGATAACCTTGATAAAGTAATTTATATAGAGCAACCAGAGTACTTCACATCCAGTGGGAGCAAGTAAAAAATTTGCAAGCTCCAAAGATCCATTTATGGACTTAAACAAATGTCTCGAAGTTGGAACATACGTTTTGATAAAACAGTCAAAGCACTCGGCTTCATAAAAAATGTGTATGAGCCATATGTGTATAAAAAATGTTATGGGAGTATAGTATAGTTCTTAGCGCTTTATGTAGATGACATTTGTGTATAAAAATATAGTGGGAGCATGGTATAGTTCTTAGTGCTTTATGTAGATAACATCCTACTCATTGAGAATGAGATGAGAGTGTTGGAGTATACTAAAGTATGATTTTCTACACAATTATCCATGAAAGATTTGGAAGAGACATATTTCATATTGGGAATACAAATCCATAGAGATGAATTGAAAAAATTATTGGGGCTCTCCCAAAGCGCGTACATAGATAAAATACTAAAGAGGTTTAGTATGAAAAAATCCAAGAAAGGATTCCTTCCTATGAGACATGGGTTACATCTTTCAAAATCTGTGGCCCCAAAGACGGAAGAAGAGAGAAATAGAATGTCTGATATACCTTTTGCCTCCGCTATAGGAAACATAATGTATGTAATGCTATGAACAATACCGGATGTAGCATATGCTTTAAGTGTTATGAGCTACTTTTAATCCAACCTCGGTGATAGTCACTAGAGTACCGTGAAAACAATTCTCAAGTTTTTGAGAAGAACTAAGGAATTGTTTCTTGTTTATGGTGGTGGAGAATTGAAATTGGAAGGGTTTCGGATTTTAGTTTTCAGTCCGATGTAGATAATAGTAAATGCATTTTTGGATTTATATTTTGCCTTAATGACGGAGCGGCAAGTTGGAAAAGTTCCAAACAAGATACTACAGTCGGCTTAACGACTGAGGCAAAATTTATAGCAACATCAAATGCTACAAAAGTGGATGTTTGGATAAAAAGCTTCATCCAAAAGTTGGATGTAGTTCTTAGCACGGCCGAGTTGGTTGTCATTTTTCGCGACAACAATGGAGCCATCGCGTAAGCGAAGTGAAAGAGAAGGATAGACATAAATCAAAACAAAAACACAATGGAATAAATATTCATCAACATAATATAAGGCCTAAATCTGTTAAGGATCCTCATATGAACATCGAATTTAGATCTAAGGAGAGAAAACCAACCTTGATCCAAAGAAAGTTAAGCTTGGCTGAACACTTCTCTTATGCACCGAAAGTTTGTGTCTAAAAGTATATTTAGGTATATAAGGGATTGAGAATTAAGGGCTGTGGATGGAACTGGCATAGACTTCAATGATAGTACGGTTATAATGTCATGCACCATGACTAAGAAAATTAGGGTTGTTGAATATATATATATAGCTATGTATGCTTGGTATTTGGTAGATAATTTTACTGCAAGCATATCTGATACTTGGGTATTGTCTCGGTAGATTTGCTTGACGTTTTAGGACTAAATTTTGCGTAAACTTGGTTGGAAAATAGGTATTTATGTTTATTGATAGAATAATGGAAATACGCAAGCTTGAATATATAGACCTCATTCACAACCTCCTTGTCAATACCCTAGTTTGGGATATAGATTACTCTATTAACTATTTTGCGCTTTATAATGACAAATGGAGAGCAAAGCAATTTATCGTCAACTCTTTCTTAAATTAGAAGACACGAGAATTATGAGAGAATGTTTATGCTTTTTGGGTTAAGTAGTAATCAGCCTTCTTTCCTCATTTCTTTCTCACAACCATGTCGTCAAGATCACCGTGATCAATATGATGACTAATAATTTGATCTCAAAACTACTTCCTTTCTTCGATCACAAATCCCATATCTTTTTCTTTTATGTCTCGATCTTGATTGTTTTGCCATTTCATCTGTCCCTCTTTGTATTCGAACTAAACTTTCCCTTCGTTTTCACTATTTAAAATATGGTCCCGAGTTTAGACATCATTTTTTTTAGCATAATCTCTTGATCCTTTTAGATGATAAACTAAATTTGCAAGTGTTTTCTTTCTTAATGCTCATTTCCATAATAAAGTTTCTCGTAACCTTTAGATTATTTATGATTTTTATAAAAATACGACTCTAAATGCCCATGAATTTTCTCAAAATTTCATTGGAAATGCATTGATTTCAATCAACATGCTACTTGCCTTCTTCAGCAACTTAGTTATTTATTTCTCTCAAATTCTTTTTAGTAGAGGAATTATCCTAGACACTGTTCTAAACCTCTCTTTAAGCAAGTTTTGATTTCTCACAACTTCCTTCTCCTTCATATGTAGTCTCTATTTCTGCTGCTTATTAATCATTTGGTAATGTGAAGTTTCTTATTTATTAACAAGTACATAATTCCAATGTTATACACATTTTTGACAATGAACTAATTTTACTCAATTTTATCTTAAAACCTCTCCTCAAAATTTCTATATTCTTTAGTCGATCAATTCTTGATTCATTCCATCAATTGTTCTTTTATTACTCAAGTAATTTAAGCTTTACTTAAAAAAAAAAAGGGTTCCTAAATTGAACTTCTAGTCATTTGTGTCGTCCGCTCAAATTAAATTAATGCTTCCAAATTTCTTATTTATTCATCATTTTTAACTCTCAATCTTATCAAATCTTCTATAGATTTTGGCACGTTTCACTCAAATTACATTTCAAATTATTTTTCTATGGTTACAATAATTTCAATTACTGTTCTAGAGAATCCGCAAACCTATTCATTTTACGCATGTAATTGAGATAAAATAGTGCGTTGCTCTTGGATCACACAAAGCCTTATACAGAAAATTTTGGATTAGGATCTTACCTTCTACCGCTTGCATAAGGTCTGTTCTTCCTTCCCATGCTAAGGCATATGTCCTAGCTTTGATTTGTAAATGTCCTGCTGTATCCTACTAAGGTTGGTTCTGCATTCCAGAACTGGACTTCTTGTTGCATTAGGCAGTCTTTTGCCAAATGCTGGGGACTCCCACAGACTAAGCACCTTCTTAGTTTCTTCCAGCACCTGTCCCCAGTATGCGAAGTGCCACCACAAAAATTGTAAATTTTTCTCCCAGCAAAAAATGGAGCTTTGCCCTTATCGGCTATTAATAGGGTTCAAATTCCCTCCATTATTTTTTGTTTCTTCCTGAAGGGTCCTTTCTTACCCTTGTCATTGTCAAGTTTGCTCGACCACCTTCTTTTTCTCTTTTCGTCAATCTTCTGGAGTTCTCGAAATTTCACCTCCAACTGCATTGTCTCTCTACAGCTTTGTCGTAGTTCGAGGTGTAGCAAATGGCCAAAGCATGCCTTAGTTCAAGTTTGAGCCCTTCTACGAACTTTTTCATCCTTCTATCTTCATCTGGGAGGAAGTGTCGTGCGTACTGAATTAATCTACTGAATTCTGCCTCATATTCAGTCACTGATAAGGTTCCTTAAATTAAACTCATAAATTCCCTCTCTCTCACATCCCTAACAACTTGAGGAATGAACTTCTTTAGGAACTCAGCCTTGAACTCTTCCCAAGTCCACTCTACTTTATCTCACTCCCATCTTTGTTCTAAAATCCACCAACAATAATTTGCCGCTTCTTCTAGAAGAAAGGCGGCATCCTTCACCTGCTATCATTCCAAGTAATTAACCACTCGAAAAATTTTCTCTATTTTCCCTAGCCAAAATCACACATTTTGATCTTTAGGTTCGCTCTTGAATCTTAATGGGTTAAATCTTAAAAACTTTGTTAACATCTTTACCTGCTTCCACATTCCTACGTCCTTAAGTTACTTATTGTTGGCAATAATTAATAAACTATTGCCACATGGTAAAAAGCTATTCTATGGCCGGTTCATTTCTCACAGAGGGGGTTTGCTTGTAGGGTTCATTACGTGGTATGGCATTTTTTGTATTATTCGGGAATTTGGGAGCTTAGTCTTCAAATAACACCTGCCTCAGTCTATTGCATTTCCTTGGCAGTTCGTTATTCGATGCATTTTCCTTGTGGCCATACTTATCTAAAATTGCAAAAAGGGTTCTTAGTATAAGTTCAAGGCTCTTAGAACTCAAGATTCCAAAGACTCAATTTAAGCAATATTCGAAAGTTTCATTCCTTCATCCTGCTCTCCTAAGATAGACTATCATAATCTTGCCTCATCATCAATCAACCTAAAGCAACCCAAACAATATTTTCAAGAATATGAATGTCATACGTACACCACCAATCTTGAATCGAATGATTAACACATAAATAGAAAGGTTCACAAATTGGTGGGACTCCCCAATTACAATCCACTATATTTAGGCATTAGCCATTATATCAAATGATCATAACTTAATTCGGTTAATTACTATGACACAAACCCAATTAAAATTCCTATCCCAAGGATCCTTTTAGAGTTTACAACAAAACAAAAGTAAGCAAACTATTTCGGCTATGAAAAGACAAAAGCAAATTGATTTAGCTATGAAACTTTCTCTTTCTCTTTACCTACAAAATGTTTTGAAAACATAAGTTCACAGAACTTAGTAGAATTTATGATTAAATGAAAGGATAGAGAACATAAAAAGGATAGAAGTGGTAAAGTAGAGTGACAATGATAGAACACAAAAGAAAATCATCGCTGGACTAGTTATTTAGTGGATCTATCACCCATATTTCTTCAACAATAAACAACCCTCATTCCTCCCATTTCAACCTCGATTAGCCCTTTGAGAGTACAATAATACTAACACGGTTGATCACGGATCAAAGTATCGGACTCTTGATATGTCTAATCTCCAGGGCCCAACAATCAATAACATTTAAGTTTCAAATCAATGGAATCAATACTTCCAATATTCAAGTTAATATTTGCAACAATCAATCAATAAGCAATAAACACGGAATGAATTCATCAATGAATACATAGAATCATCAATAAGAGGCTATAGGAACATAAGGAGGGGTAAAATACGCGAAAATAAAAAAATTAGGCTTCTAGAATGGGCACAACTGTGCTTGAAAACAGGCGCAAACGCGCCCAAGTGGTTTGGGGCTTCTGCCGCAAGTGCGAGTGCACCTAAGTAATTTTTTTTTGTTTTTGAATGTTTATGCTTTTCAAATATGAAAGTTTGAGATTTTTATAAAAAAAAAAATAAGATGTTTTAAATTAAGAAAAATCATTTCTTTGAAGTATGTAAATATTTTGAAAATTTAGAGATGAAACGTAAAGTAAAATGCAATTTTAGGGTATCCAAACTAAACTAGGGTTTATGGAGAAATGAACAAAAAAAAATCATGATTTCAAGGAGCAAGAATTGAATTAAACTAATAAATCGATAGAATTGACGAATTAATAAAAAAATCGGTAGGAAATAATAATAAATTTTACCTAATATTTCCTCCAAGGATTTTCTCCACACTTTCCAAGATAATTTCTCTCTTCCTTCTTCTTCAACTCCAAATTTGATAAAAGATTTAGAGAAATTTGGTGGCTAATTTTGTTTAAAAAGGTAGAATATAAAATTCGTGTATGTGAGTGTGTGTATGTGGAGTGTGTGTGTTTTGTATGTATGAGGAATTTAAAGACAATTTACCCCTATTTGTAGTTTAAGTTTGAGAATTTAATTGCAAAAGAAAAATAGTTTAAGGCGTTAGGTTATAATTAAAGAAATAGTTTAGGGGGCTATATATAATTAAAGGAATGGTATCAGCAAAGTAGGATTTTTCCAAGTGCATAATTGGTGACATAGATGGTAGATATTTGCCAATGAGGATGGTAACTTGTAAAGCTAAACTTTTTGGATATGGTAGTATAGAATTTGAGAAAAGTTGGACCAATAATATGGTGCCATATCCATACTTTATGCCAAGTGGAACAATAAGAACTTGCCATAGGGGGTGGGGGTGTGTGTGTGTGTGTGTGTGGCTAAATTTGGCTTCAGAAGGGAAGAGAATTTTTTAAAATTTGGAAAGGAATTTATGGTGTAAAATATTAGAAAAGTTTGGGGTTTAAAAAGAAGTAAAGAATTTTATATAACAAATTTTGTGAATGAGTGTAATAATTTTAAAATGATGGGAAAATATTGTAGGAAAATATTGTAAGATAAGTATTTTATGAAAAAAGATTTTTAGACGAAAATAAAATTTTATTAATGGAGTTGGGGGAATTTTACAAGGTATTACACTCTCCTTCCCTTCAAAGAATCTGATCCCCTAATTCTATTCTATCTTAACATAAAACAAATTAGGCTAACTTGCTAGGCCCTGCGATATATATATATATATATGTATATGTGGCTCTAACTTGTTAGTCAAAAAGTTAAGGGTACTTTTTGCCCATTACATCTCCATGTTCCCATGTAACTTCCTCAACTTTCTGATTCCTCTAAAAGGCCTTGACTTGAGGAATTTCCTTATTTCTAAACTCTCAAACTTGATAATCAAGTATTCATATGGTTCTTCAATGTAGGATACATCACTCTGGATAGGTAAATCAACAACATGAGATGGATCAAAGTGATATTTTCGTAGTTGGCAGACATGAAATATATGATGTATTCCAGTAAGGTTAGATGGTAAATCTAACCTATATGCAACAGTGCTCATGCGTTCTAAGATTTCAAATGAACCTGTGAATCGGGGAGTTAATTTTCTATTTTTTCCCATTCTTTTAATTCCTTTTTGTGGTGCAATTTTCAAGAATACTTGGTCTCCTACTGTAAACCCAAAATCTTTTCGTCAATTGTTAGCATAACGTTTATGAAGATCTTGAGCTGTCTTCATATTTTGTTTGATAACTCATACCTTTTCAATCATATCCTGTATAAGTTCTAGCTTCAAACTTTCTAGTTCATATGTTGCGGTGGTTTTAGTTTCATATAGATCCCAGTAGAGCAGATATCGATATTTTCTACCATGAGTGCCTCATATGGTGCCATTCACATGGAAGCTTGATAGCTATTGTTATATGCAAATTCTATTAAAGGTAAATGCCTATCCCAACTTCCTTTGAAGTTTGAAATGTAGGCACGCAGCATGTCTTCCAATATTTGAATTATTCTTTTAGACTGACCATCAGTTTGGGGATGAGTTGCAATACTGAATTGTAATTTAATCTCCAAATCTTCTGGTAAACTTTTTTCAAAGTCATGAAGCTCTTTGGATCTCGATTAGACACGATGCTTTGTGGAATTCCATGTAGTCTGATAATTTCTTTAATATAAATCTCTGCTAGTTTCTCTGCGTTATATTAAGTTCAAGCTAGCAAGAAATGAGCTGACTTAGTCAATCCACCACGACCCAAATACTGTCATAGGCTCCCCAAACCATTGGTAGCCCTACAACAAAATCTATTGTAATCTGACCCCATTTCTAGCTTAGAATTGGAAGTGGTTGTAATAAGCCTGCAGATCTTTAATGCTCAGCTTTTGCCAGCTGACAGGTGAGACATTTCCTTACATATTCTACCACTTCATGTAACAACTCAAAAATTTTTCTAATTAAATATTAAAATGAGAGAATTTCCCTAATTAAATTTTAACATCCTCAAAATGATGGGCAATTAGAAAGTGTGATTCAAATATTGGAAGATATGTTGAGAGCTTGTGTTCTGAACTTTCCTAGGAACTGGGATAGGCACTTACCTTTGATAGAATTTGCATATAACAACAGTTATCAAGCGTCAATAGAAATGGCACCTTATGACGCCCTGTATGGAAGAAAATGCAAATCACCTCTGCATTGGGACTTAGATGAGATAAGAAGTACCTCAGAGGAAGGAAAGGACGAACTGAGGCTTGAAATGATATAGGAATCCATCGACAAGATTCAGATCATCAAAAGAAATATGAAAACGGCCCAAGATCGTTAGAAGAGTTATGTAGACAAACGTCGAAAAGACCTAGAGTTTAATGCTGGAAATCAAGTCTTTTTGAAACTTGCTCTGCAGAAAGGAATATAGAGGATGGGAAAGAGAGAAAAGTTAGCTTCGAGATACGCAGGACCTTTCGACATTGTTGAACATATTAATTCGATGGCATATAGGTTGGACCTTCCGCCAAATCTCACAAGAATTTAAGATATCTTCCATGTATCCCAACGGCGGAAATATCACCCAGACCCTTTCCATATTATCGAGCACATTAACGTGCTAATTCAAAGCGACCCAACGTACATAGAACAATATGTCCGTATCCTAGATTTTCAAGTTTGTGAGCTTAGAAATCATAGGATGCCCCAAGTCAAGGTTCTTTAGAAAAATCAAAAGGTCGAGGAGGCCACTTGGAAATGTGAGGACGAGATATGTGATAAGTATCCCTACCTGTTCGAATAAGGTACGAATCTGGGAACAAGATTCTTTTTAAGAGGGGAAGAGTGTAATAACCCGAAAATTTTCCTAATTAAATATTAAAATGAGAGAATTTTCCTAATTAAATTTTAAAATTGTCACTTTTAATTGGTAAATATTTTTATAACATTTTTAAGAAAAACTCTAAATGGTGGAAGATTTTTTTCCATTTTGGGATTTTTCTCTCAACCGAAAATATTTTATCACTTTCAAAAAATTTCTTTTACATCTGAAAATTATCATGTGCATTATTTGGCCCAAAAGAATAATTCTAACCCAAATTTTCACCCAAGAACTTGAACCCAATTACACTAACAAGCCCAACCCAATACATAATATATGTATATCTCGGCCAAGCACCCTCAAAGTAAGCTAGGTATTTTAATTTTTTATAAACCACGAATTAATCCTTATCCAAGCCAATTTTCATCATTATGCCAACTTGGCTATTAATCTAGGTAGCTTGACAACTTGCACCAACAAACTTATAAATGGCAAATGACTCCCTCAATTCCTTCTATAAAGAGAGCTTTAGTTGCAAGACAAACTCCCACTTTTGCTCTTGCTTTGTCTTCCTTATATGTAAGAATAACTCAATCCATCTTTCATTAAGCTTCATAATATTTTAAAGTGCCTTCAAGTTTGAGGATTAAAAAAGGGGAAAAAGTAAGATTGACACACTTGATAAGCTTTCTATTTTGATTAGGGTTTTATGATTAGGGTTTGTTGATATAGAGTCATATGACTTATGGTTTGAATCCCTATGGAAGAGCTTGATCTAATTTTGGAGAATTGCAATCAACCTTGCGTATTAGCACAAGAGGTAAGGATTATAGCTATTGTCCCTCCTTGTTACCATGTCTTGGTTGAGCTTAGATGATATATCCAATTCTTCCTTGAGTGATGAATAACCTAGTTTGATTACTCTAATTTTTAAAATTTTGGAGACTTCTATTGGTGCGATCTTGACCCTTGCTATGAACTCTTGATTCCTTGATTATGACAGAGGATTATTGGAGTTGAGATATGGACTTATTAATGGCTTAAACCTCTTGAAAAGCTTGAAACTCCAAACTTGAAAATTTTGTCAAATTTTCTTTAAAACTTGATTTTAAAAAATCTTGATGATGAGTAGAACAGACTAAGCCTAATTTTTTTTTATATGGGGCCTTCTGCTATCATAAGAAGTTCAAAAATAGAATTTCTTTTACTCACTGGGCACATTTGCTCCCGAAATTAGGCGCAGGCAATAGCCTCGGGCCTCGCGGGCGTGTCCGCGCCCAATTCGTGCACACTCAGCGCACTCCAGAACAGTACCCGTTTTCCTTTTTATGTCCATATTTCACTCCGATAAGCTCTCCTAAATCTAAATATATAATTTATCTATCCAAAATCCGATCCGAATCGATTGATAATGTCCGAACCTCATTTGAACTTTGAAAATTTTAATTCGGACAAATATCATTATCTTTAAAACCTATTGTGTGATTGTTTATAGGCCCTCGGAAAACCTTAGGAGAGATGCTGGGCAATATTAGACTGGCAATTGATCCCCTGAAGGGCTTCCTACTAATTTAGGCAGTTCCATGGAAGCGTGGAGATATGTTTTCCAAGGACTAGCCTATGGCAAGCAAAACATCGATATTTTTATCACATCTCGAACAGCCACTCGAGTGTGGGACCTGTGGAGGGATATGGGCTTTGTGTGTATTTGGAGATATAAAAGTGACAAATCCACCAAATATTAGTTCTGCCCTTGTTATACGATTGTGTCACTTGTTTTACACTCCTGACTTGCTTTACACTCTCGTCGAGCTACTAGTTTATGTTTGCGTATGAGATTATCACAATCTTTTGGCATGTTTTATTTCGTCTATTTCCTTGTTGTCTCTATACCAAATTTGTTGAAATACTTTGTTCCTCACCACTCCATAGCTATGACTCTTACTAAAGCAATGGAGTTATTTAAATATCTTACCATGTGTAGGTGAATAAACTTTGGAAGCTTGTTGGATTGTAGTGATGAGTTTTTGCTTTATGTTTTACTGTAGTTTACTTTTCCTGTCCCTGCTGGAGCCTTGCCCTTGTTTACTCCTAGTTCAGTATTCCCAATTTTTGGTCTTT
>JACFYI010002876.1:199432-221410 GCA_014898755.1 Handroanthus guayacan
TAAGAAATCGAGTCAACAACTTGTCCTCTGGATTTTCCTCTTGGCCATGTCCTCAATTTTCCTATTGTTGCCCCTGATTTAACACTTGTCATAGCAGAGTAAAGAGTTGCTCAGCTACGGGCTCATTTCGAGGCTCATTTTGTACGGAGGGATTGAGATTAGGGGTTCACGTTGCGGTACAGTTTTTTTCATATGATTGGGAATTTCTGGTTCTAGGATTTCCTCGAAAAGTACTCTTCTTGGTCTTCTTCATTTTCGTGGTGGCCTATAAGTTGAAGTATTTCCACTAGATACCATTATATACTGAGATTCGTAACAAAATATTATTTATCATAAAATTTTTGAAATAATAGTACATATTTACTTATAAGAATTCAATCCATATTATTTCACAATTTTTCACAAATAATATTTCACCATTTTTTTTTCACAAATATTATTTCACTATTTTTTTTTCCACAACTTAACATTTTCAAATTATAAATCATAAAGAGGCATAATAAATGGAATATTTCAAACTTTCAAGCTAAAACTATATAAACTTTCATTCATTAATTTAACCGCAAGTACATCCGTTAGTTCTACGGTTATGTAGCCATCTTTACAAGAGCGGAAAAAAAAATATGGCTAAATAACCATATCGTCGACTTTGTCAAAATCCACTAACTACTAGTCGGCATTCCACAAGTCACTACTTATGGTGATTAGTCCAAAAGTCACCGTGGTTAGTACTATCGCTACTTCTTACAACAGCTTACATTACAACTTCTTACTATCCTATTTACATAATTTCACTCGGTAGACGCTTATCTCTCTCAATCACTTGGGACATAATTAGAATCCTCCTCAGGATCCTTTTCAGGCTCACTTTCCTCTTCATTATATCCATTATTACCATCATCACCATCATTGTTACCATTATTCACTTCATTCCTCCACAAACTATTAGTATATATCCCAATGTCCCTTTTATCATCTATGTCCAACGTTGCATTCTCTCCATCTTCAATTTGCCTTTGCACCCAAGCTAAATCCTCATCTATGAGCCGAATCGGGCTGGCAGGTTTTGGAAATTTTACACACATACGGGCTGTCATCTTCATCTTATGTTATCTCTCTGTCATCCGTTCTTCCTTCGAGGCACTAAAGGGTCCAACATCATTTCCTTCATTTGAATTATTTGTCACACAGGGCTGAGTGATATCTGCTAAAGTACCACTCATATCCACAGTGGTAGATACTGGCATCACGTCTTCAGTCATCGGAGGCACCCAAGTTGGTGTCGAAGACACAAAGATAGGAACAAACTCACCACGAACATAATCCTATGCAACCTACTCAATCCCAAGCATAGCATTTGTCAATTGCCCTGATACATTGCCAAGTTGGGAAATTACTCCTCCCAAAGTATGCTGAAAATAAGTCCGATTATTTGCTACCATATTTTGTAACTTTAGACACTGGGCTTAATGTCTCCATACCTTACTTTCCATCTCCATTCTAGCCCACCTTTCATACTCCTAGTGCTTTATATATGTATTCATGTAAGCATTTTGCCAATACTCTATTTCTCCATCTTTCCTTTTTATTTCAGTCTCCAAATTGATTACCCTCTGCTTCTAAAGCGTCTAGCATCATCATCACTGGAGTCCATCAACTCGACCACTTTTTCCTTGCCCTTATCCATCGTCTGAACGTAACCTACAATGAACAAAGTTAGTAACCAAAATGGAATAAAAAGGTAAAATACTAAAATCTAAGCCTCAAAGGTTTCCTAACCTAAGTTCTGATACCACCTGTAACGCCCCGAGGTCCTAGGGCATCCAATTCTAGGTCCGAGACATTACTCAACATATGGATTAGGAACTACTACCTCAAACCACATATGATAAAAATTCCATACCAATCAAAATAAAACTTAAAATTTATACAGTACACATTGCTAGGGAACATAACCATCTACATATCATTATTACAGTATCAAACTTAGTTACAGGTAGAAGAAACAACAACTAGTACAAGCTACTCATACCCAAGTCTAAGGTACATCTCATATTACAACTTTTCTAGGATATTCCAAACGTCACCGTACAAAAAAAAACTTCAAGTCCATGAGCAATCCACTTTCAATTTCCTACATATAGTAAAGTTTAAACGGGATAAGTCATGCAGACTTAGTAAGAATTATGGCTCGAATAGAATTGAACGAATTATGAAATGTAGAACAAATAGAAACCATTATGGAATCGATAAACCATTCGATATTCATAAGAAATGATGAGCCAATCAAGTTATCATATATTCAACAATTCATAAGGCTCAAAATTCAATAATAAGCATGAATATCGAAATAATTATGGCTGAACTAGTATTTGGTGGATCTGTCACCCTTATAACTTCTAAAATATCATTAATCCTTATCCCTCCACAGATACCGCCCTCAAGTGGCCTCTCGGAGGGGGAAATCCTAAAATAATAATGTGACACGATCGCCACAGCACGATCGATCACGAGTCATGGACTGGCTTCATTGAAAATCTACCTCCAGATTTTCGCCAAACCATCCAGATAGAAAGGCCTACCAGGGGACCCACAGCGGTCCGATACCGCATGGCTGTCCCTCCTGAACTTTTTCGGTCCCATCAGTCAGTCGTAAGGTTCATAAAGAGTAACCATTTTCGAGTTGTTCATATTTATACGATAGAAGAAGCGATACAATTTTCAAACAAAGAATCGATTCCATTCAAACTATAGACTTGAGAAAAATCATTTGGAAGTTGTAGAACACTCTCAAGGGATGAAATATAGACTTTAATAGGAAAATAGATTCAAAACATCATGATTTAGCTACTGGAATTTATAAGAATTTATGGAAAATTTTCAGGTTTAAAGATTAAGTTTTTTAGTTAAGCATGGTTGTTTCTCGGCTACACTACCCTCTGTTTTTCTACCAACTTTATAATTTTCAAAACGGACCTTACTCTTGTCCAAATAGCTTATATAATATACCGTTAGAAACTTTATCGAGTGTAGATAGTGTTAGAATCAAGATTTATTCAAAAATACCAAGAAACAGGGTCGAAAATTGGGACCGAATGCAACTTGCCACTCTATCGAGAAACAGGGGCAGTTGCATGGTGGTAATTTTACTTGCCTATAAGTAATGATTCGACCATTGAATTTTTGATTAAAAACCACCGTTAGAAAACTTATCGAATGAAGTTAAATTTTGAAACAAATTTCATATTTTAAATCATTTGGATGAATTTTTAAAATGGCCAAGAACACAACCTGCAGGATGTGAAAATATAATCTCGGGAGTTTAGGTTTACAAATTGAATTCTTGTGTCATGTCCAATCCTCTTGCCCTAATTCTAATACACTTTTGAAGAGATCTTGATGAAAATAACTTCAACTTGAAATTTTTAACTTAGGCCATATTTCATCACTCAAGGTATTATACTCAAAGCCAAAATCATAGGGATCATGATTTCAACCAACCATAATCAAGGATTTCAATTTGCTCAACATCCCAACCATGAATATCAATAAAGTAGAATTTAAATGTCCAAGTATGAACATAAGAGAGCAAGTATGATGATCAAGATATCATTCAAATCATTAAGTCAATTATATCTAAGGATCCAAGTAACATATACCAAGACAGGATCAATCATATTCATGGTCTCCAAGCAAAAAAATAAATCATCAAAATCAAAGAATTGAGCCATAAGAATTTCACCATAATTCTTACCTAATCTTTGAAGCTTTTCAATCAAGGAATTAAGAACCCAAGCTTGCTCTCCTTAGGTTAATTCACCTAGCACCATAACCATAAATAATAAGCTCAATTTAGCTAATATTTAGAACTAGATTAACTATAAATATCACTTACCAAGCTACTAGATCAAGTGGAGGGTAACACCTTAATTTATTTCCCTCTAATTTGTCTTGAAAAATTTTGGAATAACTTGAAGAATTTTGAGAGAGAGGTGGTGGCACCAAGGAGAAAAAAAGATGGAAATTGGAGTTGAAATTGGTGAGAGAAAAAGCGTAGATGTATGCATATAAAGAAAGTGAGAGTCTTGGTCTTCATATACATATACATATACATGTATATACATATATTTGTCAAGACCAAAGGGGAAACAATAATGAGGTAGTGTGCATGACTAGGCATCTTGTTGGATTTTGTCCCCCGTAAGATCCCACATGCCAAATTATCCATTTGAAGGTGAAATCTCCTTTGTCGCGCGTGTGTGTGTGCAATCAATTTTTTCCTTGTTTTTCTCTTTTTTTTTTTTTTTGCCAAATTGGGGTTAAATTGGTTCCAAGTTTGGGTCCACAAGTTGGGCCTAAAATTTGGGCCAAATGTTTAGTTTGTCGGGCTTGAAATACTATTTTGGATCTAGTAAAATTGAAATAAAATTTTTGATTGGTAAATCATAAAATATTTTATCATTTAAGAATTTTCGGTTAATAGCGATTAAAATTACTAAAAATAGAGTTAGGGTTTTGAATATTGAAATAAGGGTTTGGAAATATAATTACGAAAATCTTTGAGGCTAAAATAAAATTTCTTGGAGTTAAGAAAATGTTTGAATTGAATTTTTGGATTAAAGAAAAATTTCGGAAATGAGAATTCTCTACCGAGAAAATTATTCCAAATACTCGAAGAAAATTCGGACTTAGAAAAGAAATAATTTAAATAAGGCTAGGGAAATTTTTCAGGGTGTTACAGGTTCCTAAGACTAGCAGAATACTACCGAAAGTTTATTCGGAATTTCTCCAAGCTAGCTGGACCTCTCAACAAGTTAACCCAAAAAGATCAACGATTTGACTGAACCAATGCTGTGAAGAAAGTTTCTTGAAATTGAAAAAGAGGTTAACCTCAACACCGATACTCGCCTACCAGATGGATAAGAAGAATTTATTGTATATACTGATGCCTCGAAAGAAGGGCTAAGAAGAGCATTGATGCAGAAAGGTTGAGTGATCACATTTGCGTCAATGAAGCTAAAAAATCATGACCAGAATTACCCTATGCATAACCCAAAACTAGCAGCTATAGTTTTTGCCTTAGTTAAATAGTGACATTATTTGTATGGCGCCAAATAAGGGTCATCACGTATTACAAAAGGTTCAAATATATCTTCTGCCAAAAAAAATCTAAACTTGAGACAACGAAGATAGATGGAATTCCTAGATGATTACGATTTCACCCTCGCTTACCATCTAGGCAAAGCAAATGTAGTGCCTAATGCCCTGAGTCAAAAAGGGAGATCGGCGAGTATGAGTGTACACCCAAAGTTGTGCAGCAACATTAAGAAGACTTAGGAGCAGAACGGATGAGTGCAGAAACTTAAGACAACAATAAGCACACAAAAAGAATCTAATTTTAGAATTAACGTAGATGGATTAGTTCGATTTAGGGATAGAGTATGTGTTCCTACAATGATGCGTGAAAGGGTGTTATCATCAGCCCCTCAAACTATCCAGGAGAAACAAAAATGTATAGAAACATGAAACAGAAGCTTTGGTGGGTTGGAATGAAGTGGGATGTGACAGGATACATCCAAAAATGTCTAACATATTAGCTAGTAAAAGCAAAGCATCAGAGACCATTTTGGAAGCTACAATCACTTCAAATTCCAAGTTGAAAATGGGACCAAATCACAATGAATTTCATAGTAGGTCTACTTGTGGCAAAAGGAGAATGTGATAATATTTGGATTGTGGTAACTTTCTGCCAATTTAGACCCAGTATAATATTGAGAAACTTGCGAGATCTATATCAAGGATTTTATTAGATGACATGGAATCCCTCAAAGCACCGTCTTCGACAGGGATCCAAAGTTCACAGCTAGACTATGGAGGAGTTTATATGAGCATTTGGGGACAAAGTTACTGTTCACAGTGGCGGATCTAGGAATTTCATCAAGTTGTGTCAAAATATTAATAAAAATTAAAACGATATATTAATATTTGGTAAAAATAATAAAATATATTAATTTGATTATCCTCTATAAGATTTCATATTTTTAGATGTCATAATATTATCATTTAGAACACTTGTAAATATATTTGTTTTTTTTATAAGTTATCAAACACTCACTTAGGAAATCATCATTTACCCTATTCCACACTTCCAAACTTAAAAATTTTGGAGAAAAGTTGATATATTGATATGTGAACATTGAGAAAATAAGATTTAACACAATTGATTAGCATTTCCTTTTCATAACTCTTAATCATACATGAACTTTTTTTTTTTTTTTAATTTTCAAATGTACCATCATCCATTACATAAAAATTAATGTCAAATTAAAATATACCCATAAAAGAGCTCTTAATTTTCATTCATTAGAAACCTTAACTTATATGTATGACTTATATATACATATAATAATCAATATGAAAATTTAAAAATAACAAGTGACAAGTAAATAATTTGCATTCTTTTGAATTTCCTTTTACCTTCTAAATTTTAAATTGTATATACAGTGAAAAATGATTAAAGGAATAAAAAAGTTTGCTAAGTCAAATTAAAACAAAAAAAGAATTTCATAAGGAAAAAAAGAAAAAAAGAAAGAAAGAAAAAAGAAAAGAAAAAGGATTTAAACAAAAAGGCATAAGGGAATGACCATAGCCACTCATTTTGTAGGACTTGACATTCGAACAGGTGACCTCTCAAATGAATTTTAGACACTCCCGCCGACCGACCTAGCCAGTTTTAGTGGTGTCAAAATTTTTATTTGACCAATATTTATCTATAACTTATATAAGAAATATAAAATATCATGGGGCCAAGTAGGGTCAACTGACCCCACTTGGCATTACGTGGATCCGCCACTGGCTGTTCAGCACAGCTGCTCAACCTCAAACCAATGAACTATCGGAAAGAGTAATCCAGACACTGGAGAACATGTTGTGTGCCTATGTTTTGAATTTTCCAAAAAGCTAAGTAGGCATCTACCTTTAGTAGAATTCGCGTACAATACTAATTCTTAAACTTCAATTCAAATGGCGCCCTACGAAGCCCTATATGGCAAAAAATGCAAATCGCCACTGCATTGGGACTTGGAAGAAACAAGAAGTATTTCAGGAATAGGAAAGGACAACCTATGGCCAGAAATAACACAGAAGGAGATCGATAAAGTTCAAGTCATTAAAAAGAACATGAAAGAGACTCAAGATCTCCAGAAGGGCTATGCCGACAAGCGACGAAAGGATTTGGAGTTTGAAGTTGGAAACTGAGTATTTTTAAAGGTTGCCCCGAAAAGAAGGAATTCGAAAGATGGGAAAGGGCGGGAAGTTAACTCCAAGATATGCTAGACCTTTTGAAATTATTGAGCGTATGAGCCCTGTAGCATATAGATTAGGTTTACCGCCAAACCTCGCTAGGATTCATAATGTCTTTCAAGTGTCTTAACTATAGAAATGCCATCCGAACCCCTCACATGTCACAGATCATGTTGACCTACCTATCCAAAGTGACCTCTCGTATATAGAACGGCCTGTGCGTATCCTAAATGATCAAATTTGACAACTTAAGAATCGAAGGATACCTCAAGTTAAGGTTATAATCTGGAAAAACTAAAAGGTCAAAGAAGCCATTTGGAACGTGAGGATAAGATGCAAGAGAGATATCCCCACCTATTTGAGTATCAGATACAAGCCTCGGAACCTGATTCTTTTAAACCGGAGAGAAGGTAATAATCCGAAAATTTTCCTAATCTCATTTTCAAATTTTTATAATTCAAAAGCAAAATATTTCATCACATCTATTAAAATTTTCTTACAGTCAAAATTTTCACAAACGTTTATTTTGGAAAAATTATTTCAAGCCAAACCAAATCTTTAAATTTTCCAAAAAGCATATTAAAAAAAAAAAGGAACATGTGCAAAAAAAAATTCTCATTCGTCAGCCACCCTCCTTAAATTAGGGAAAATATCTATATATTTTATTTACAAATATTCTTTTAGCCAAGTAATAAAAATGCGAGAAGAAATTTGAGAAGCCATCCACATGTTGAAATCTCACCTTTTTTATTTACAAAAATGCCACAATTTCTATCTGTAAATAGACAGTTTTGCTCTTGCATTCTTCACTTTGCCAATATCTACAAGCTTAAGGTTTCAAAAGTTTTTCAAGCGCTTTCTCCGTCTTCTTCTTCTCTTCTTCAAATCTTCTCTATTTTCCATTATACACTTTATCTCAAAGAGAAAAAACACTTCAAGCTATTAAAGTTATTAAGCTAAGGGGAAAAAGTAGAAGAACATTAACCCTGGAGCCATTCTTGAGTGAGTTTAAACTTTAACTCTTTTCAGGAATTTTAAGAAATAAGATGAGAAATGTAGTACATATTTATGTTAAGAATAAAATGACTAACAGATTTTTGGTGTTAAGCTAATAGGTAATCTAACGTGAAGCACATTTGGAATTTTTAGAATACATTTTGATTGAAGGTTGAGTTAAGAGGATTATGGATATTCCTACTCTTGATTTGGCTTGTGATTTTAATGATGTTGTTGGCCTTTTGATTGAATATCATTGCCTTGTTGTTGATTGATGAAATCTTGGATACTTCGGACTTGATCATGATTCTTTTTCTTGTTATTCATGGACTAAATTACCCTCAAAGACCTTAAGATCTCCTTTGCCAGTCTTGTTCTCTAAACCAAAAAAAAAAAAGGGAAAAAATTGATTGAGCACGTCCGTAGCCCTTTTTGGATGTGGCATGGCTCGTTTTTGGACGCAGCAATGCCTAAGTCAGTAGCCAAACCGGCTGCTAAGGGATGCAACGCCCAGTCCAAAAGCCATTTTCTTGTGTTTTGAGCTTTTTTTGCCTTATATTAGATATTGTTCATCCCCATATGATGATGTTTTGGTCTTGAATATGATGTTTTTATATGGCTTGAATCCAATTATTATGTTCGAGAATTGAATAATATTTAAATCAGACAATTGATATTGTTGCTTATTATGAACCTTGAATGGTTGTATATATATTGTTTGGGCTCGGGAGCCATCGAAGAGATGACTGGGCAGTATCAGACCATCAGTTTGTCTCCTATAGGGTTTCTCATTTTATTGGACAATTCCATGATTACTTGGAAGTAGGTGTTTCCAAGGAATTGGTTCATGGCATGTCGTCGATCATGCCTATTGGTTAAAATGTATTTGTTACCCTCTGAGTGGCCACTCAAGAAAGGAACTGGAGGAATAAGGGATTGATTTGTTATATTTATATATGTTGGAGTGATAAGGGTGACAAATTAATCAAATAATTTTATCTGTCATATTGACATTGAAATTGTTATTATGTTGATTGTTGGACCTCTTGACCTTCATTATCATCACTTCTTAACTTATCTCAAGTTCCTTATGTTCCTTTGTCGTAATTATCTTTCTTAGCTATAATCTCTTACTAAGTCATTCGAATTTATGTTTTATTGTATCATGTGTAGGTGATTGGGTTTATATGAAGATCTTGCAAGGATTTGGAGATTTTTGGTTTATTAGTTGTCCTATGTTATTTTGATTAACTTGTATTTATTTATGATAGCATGGTTTTGTAAATTTGGAGAAATTGTAACATGTAGACTTTTGACGCATGATTACGAGAAATGGATATGATCTTGTGATGTTTGGTATTGTTGTTATGTTATATTTTGTGGTTTCAATTTAGACATTCCCTTCCCCAGTAACAACTCGATTTAGGGGCGGATGCTCTAGATCAGGGGTCACAATCTTAACCACTCTCAACGTCAACACTTAGTGGTTGAATCTTGACAACTAGATTTACATAAGATTAATCAACAAGACTACACTGGTCATGATCTGGCACATCACCATGCACATTACGAAGAACAATGAACAAGAAGATTAAACATAATTGTATAAAGGCCAAAAATTGTAGATTTTGTAATTACAAAGCTAGTTACAGAGAGTTTATGTTCACATCTTTTGTCATTTTTACCTCCTTTATTGATGATAGAATATAGATATGATGCTAAACAAGATATGAAGCAATTTATATAAAAAAAAAAAAAAAAATTATTGCCACAAAAATTGCAAGGAAGCACACAATCATGATACAAATTTTTTGACTGTTTTATAGGTTGATCAAAGGTTGTGCTAGGATTAAATTATGAGAATAGATCCTTGGATGCCAAGGCCTCTCAATTCAATATTGAAAACATTGATAATTTCAAAACGTTTACTACGTAGTCATTCATGCATTCGTAATGAAGTGAAACATGTTCCGTGTCCAAACAAGAGAAACAACTAAAGAAGTCATCATGCAAGGTTGACTTGGATGCTATACAATTGGGTATTATCAATTTAGAATTGCAAAGTGGCGATTATGCTTAACATCGATCTCTAGTCGATGAAGTAACTTGGTTTGAATGCCAAGAGCAGCAACTTAGCGATTATTTAAAGCTAGATTGTCAAAGTCTAGACATCCGTTGTTACATCAACACCAGCAGGATGACTGTTACATCCCAATGCCTCCACAACTAGATAAAATATTCTATCCTACTCTTTAGTGATCATGCATACAAGTTTGCGTTTTCCAAAGTTGTATGATTTGGATCTGAGATTGCTATATTCATTCACATCGAAATACCTCAGTTGTATTCCCGCCGTTGAGCATGATATCAAGGTCATATATAGAAACAAAGAATATATTACGTCATCAAGTGTGCGAGTTTTTGTTTCACAAGGAATTATAAATCAAACAGATATAGATGACAAGTTAGACCAGCTGAACAAGCTCATTACGAATGAAATGAAACGATGAGGTGGAATGCGTAGAATTGTACGATTTAGACATAACAATTAGCATCACAATTATTCGTGATTATAAATAAAGTGTAGTCATGTGTTTGTGAATTTATTTTATTATTGAATAACATATTCATTAGTTATTTTTTAAAGTAATTTTTGTTTTGTTTTTGTCCCCTAATTTGTTAACATTATTATTAAATACTATTTACATTTTAATTTGTTTATTGATCATTAATATTTAAGCTAATAAATTCTGCATCAGATTTTTACATAGCATTGATAATATATTCAATAGTTCTATTCATTCTGCATATATGCACATATTGTTCGCTCACAAATTAAAATCGAGTAAAGTTCTCTTGGGCAATTATATTATGTAAAGCAACAATTCATTTACCTAAAATTAAGAATAACTTTTGGTAATTACAAAAATAACCTTCATTTATTAACATAGTATAAAATTGTCACATTATTTTTTTAAAAATTATCACGAGTACAAACCACACCTATAGACACATATAGGTCCCATAATACCAACCCTTTCATGTAAGTTTTTCACTGAAAATCACGATACAAATCACACCTACACACACATGTAAGTCGTGTAATGCCAACTCATCATTTGCCAATTTTTGGTATGAGTCCTTCAAGAATAGGAAGACTAAGAACAAGAATATGGAGCAACAGAATCCCCTGTCCAAACATCTCCGCAACATTCCCTCCACTAATCAGCCCTTTCGCCCCGCCAATAAAGCACCCCAAGTTTAGCAAAACAAGCATTGTCAACGGTATCATGAACATCTTAGCTCCCTGGAAGTCAAATTTCCCTTTTTCATATTTCTCCAGCTTTTCTCGATCAATGGCCTTATTTGTTAGCCTGAAATTCGCCTTTGCGAAGCCTATATACTTCACAAGCACATCTAGACATCCAAATAGGCAAGCTGTCACTGATTTTATCATCCAAATTCTATGTTCATTCCACATTGTCCTCATTGATCCACCACTAGAAATGACTTCATATAGATGCTGGGAAATAGAGGAGAAAAATACAGTTGCAAAAGCTGCAAACCAGGGATCCGTAACTTTAGGATACAATGGGATTCCATAAAGGAAGCATAACTGAGGGACTACACCATATAAGAAGCATGCGACTGAGAAAAAGTGTGTGAAGGCAAAGTATCCATAGCACATGCATGGAAGGGCTGGCATTCTAGATATTCCATAAGTGAGAGGGCTAAATTTCGAGAGCCCGACTTGAACTAAGCCTGAAGCCCATTTCATGAGCTGAATGAGGGCATCTTTCATGTCTATGGTTGTGCAACCGAGGAAACATGGCCTATCTGGGTATAAGTACACTGAGTTCCACCCTTTGCAATGTAAGAGATAGCCAGTGAACGTGCTCTCCAACAAACAGTCATAAGAATAACCAATCTGCCAACAATAAGGAATTATGATTGTCTCCTTCTTGATCGACATGCAGGGCAAGAAAAAATATATAGGAAAACGGGTTAAGACTTACTTCTTTTCCCCAACTGGTATTCTGTTCATATTTGCAAGATGCCAGTTTCTGGGCTTCTTCTAAAGCAGCATTGGATATAGTTTCCTTTTCATTCACATCATTTCCTTGAAGTGCTCTCAGTGAATCAATCAACTTGGTAGAGAAACCAAAGTTTTTCTCTGGCTCCTGAGGGAATTCATCTGTCCAACCCACGGAAAAAAATAAAATACAAAAAATAATGATAAAATCAGTTCCTTTTGTTTTCTTCTCATTATTGATCTGAATGAACCAAAGCATCGTCTCCTCAGGAAAATTTAAGAAATACCTTGTTGGTTTGGACTACAATATAAAGCCTTTTTCTTCAAATAATAGCCAGTACCGGAGCAAACTGTGCCTTTCAGCCCATCCATTCCTTGATACTTAGTCTGTCAATTTGTCAACAACGGAAGCTTCACTTCAGTCTCGAATCTTGCCAAACTTGGAAGAAAAAGGAGATATATACTTATTTACCTTGTAAGCAGATCTTGCTTGGCCATCATAAATGTCATTTCCACTAACATTGTAAAAGATTTGAGGGAACTGTGCATAGGCGAGGGATCCGGATATCTTGGGATCGAGATGAAAGCACATTGCTTGCTTGGCCGAGGTGGGATCGTTACAATACATGTCGCAATCCAAGACTAGTGCATAAGGTGCATTGCTCATTATCCCTGAAACTCGAAGCTGCATGCAATATACTTTCAACAATTACTAAGGCTATAAAAAAGTATAGCATGAGTGACAAGTAATTAAGTAATAATCTGAAACTTGTCACAAAGTCCATATAAAAGGTAACAAAAAGTTATATTGGCACAATGATTTTAATGAACTTAATAGTGCAAAAATTGTACATGTTTTCACTATAGAGAAAATATAGCATGAGTAACAAATGTAAAACTTTTCACTAATTTTATATAAAATGTGATAAAAAATTACACTTTGTCACAAAAGTGATTTTAACAAATTTAATAATGATAAAAATATACTTATCTTGTCACTAATAACAATTAGTAACACATGTATAGTAGTTACATAGTAAAATTGAAATTCTTGTCACCAAATTGTAGTGCCAATTTATACGTTGGTATTCAATAGTTAGTAACAATTTAAAATACTACTTTTTGTGACTATTGAGCTATATAATAATAATAAAAAACTATTATCACCTAAAATATATTATTAGTGAAAATCTTTATATTGTCATCCAACATTTAACACATATTATTAGTAAGAAATTTTGCATTATTACATTGCTTGTCACCACATGTAATGCAGCAATACTATCATACAAACATCCATGTGCATTTTGGCTGTGGCTGCCTTTTAAGACAGTTGGATTTGACGTTTTTAGAAGTCATCATGAGATCATTGAATGCAAGAGTTATAATAGTATTTAAAAGAATGAGGAAGAGAAGGAAAATTCGGACATACGAGAGCATTGAGGGCTCCTGCTTTAAAGCGATGTGGGAGGGATGGTCTTTTTTCGCGGGATACATAAACAACAAGTGGCATTTTAGAGTACTTATCATCCATGGTTCCGTCATTCTTCATGTTATCGTGTATCACCTGCAATGTGGAGAAGTATGTATATATATATATATATATATGTATGAAATCCCACTCTCCCAACCAAGAACTCATTAAAATGGAGAAGAAAAATGAGATTATAACAAGTTGGACTTTTTCTTTTTTTCATTCTTTCTTCCTGTTTTCATTTCTTCTTTTTTTTTTTTTTTTTCCTTTTTTTAATTTTCACCTTTTCTCATTGTTTTGTCATTTTACAGGTTCCTTGATAAAGTTGAGTGGAATTAAATCTACAACTTTTTGTTACCTCCATTAAATAAATAGGCATTTGATAACTATAATATATAATTTAGACAAGACCTAATAATGAATCTTCATATGCCATTTGATTATGTTATTAATTCGTATGATCTGATTACTTACCATTTTACTCTTTTTTAATTTTTTTTTTTTATAATTTGATTACATTACAAAATATTAGTATATTTTATTCCAAATATAGTACATGATTAATTTATTACGTGTAGAGTTTGAGAGATATAATCATGCTTCTGGTAATAAGTAAACATGTGAATTTGCATACACCATCTCTCTACGAAATAGGCGAGGCAAAATTAGATTGCAAAATTACGAATGACAAATAAATATGTTAAACTATATTGAAATTTAATTTTTTTCGAATATATGTGTAACTTACCTCAACATGAGGAGGGCGGTCGTCGTTGACGGAATCTTCAATCTCAGCTGCCTTCTCGACAGTTCTCTTGAAAACATCATATTTGGCCTGCCCATTATCGTGACTAGACAACGTCAGATACTATGATTTTGGAAAATAACCAAAGTCTTGATATTTACTATGTTAATATATTAGGATATAGTAATAATGGGAAAATTAATTAACAGCACTATTTGATTGTGGTCGTTAATTAGGTTCAATCGAACTCAATTCAATAATATAGCAATCGAATTATATTTATTATGTGATTGATGTATAATATATTAACGCTACAAAAGAACTAGGCATTTGCTATGAAAATATTGCTAGGAATTAATTCGTAGCTAAGGCCACAAGTCAAGTTATAATTTTTAGTAACAAATGAAAATTTTTAAAGTAATAAAATCATTAATTACGACAGCTAAAGTTCGATATCAAAGCATCTGGTTCAAATTCAATTATGAAACTAGTCATAACGAAATCTAAAGCAGATAATGTTGTAGGTAATCTAGCTAAAAAGTTGACCATATCTAATGACTTCGTTATTTTAAAAGTTTACATTTGCTACAAAAATATTGCAGCTTAATTTGTAGTAATAATTGCCTATGAGCTCTCAACATAATGGCAAAGTGGAGATCTCATAATCAAGAAGTTATGAGTTTGATCCCTATAATAGCTTGTGGATCTTTTTCTACTGCATGACATATTTGATTTTACTGTATAGTAACTGGTTCGTGTTTGTTAATGTATTTGTTGTTTGAATATATTGAAGCATCTGTATTGATATAATATTGATGATGTATTGATTGAATGTAATTTTTTTTAAAAAAAAAAAAAATTTATAGCCTTATTTACAAAATTAATTCACTTGTAATTTTTTTGCAGTGCTTGATTAGTTTTCTGGTAGGGTAAAAAAAAAAAAAAGGTTGAATAATCACTAATCAAAAAACAAGCAGAACAATGATTAGTGATATGGCTAATTCTTTTCTTTTTTTTTTTCTGTAAATAATCATATGATTGATTCAGTTAGCTAAATTAATAAGAAGTTGCAACAAGCAACATCTAAGCTAAACAAAAATCCTTGGCTTTGTTTGGTGTTTGCTTTTCACATAAAATGTTTTCTCGACAAAATACATATATACACAAACTTTGTTTTGTAAGGAAAATAATAGAACATTTTCCAAAATGCTCTTATTATTTTATACATTATCTCTATTCTACCCAATATTATTGAAAATCACATTCATCATTACTTTTACATATATATACATATAAATTTTATTATTAAAATTATATCGAACAAATATTGTTTAATTAAAATTTCTCTTAACTAATCAAACAAAAAGTAATTGATTTAACATCTGACTATAATTTTTTTCCTTTCAAAATATAATCAAAATATTACTTCGCTTTTCAAAACAATTTCTATCTACTACTTAAACAAACAATCATCACATTTTCCATTTCCACTTTTAGAATATTATATTTCAAATACTATTCCACATAATACTGCAAAATAAAAACAATAATTGCCCTTGTTTGTCTCTCTTTCTTGTCTATCAAATATACCCTTGGATTGGATGACAGTGATTGATAACCTAACTTTTTTGATACGATGACAGAAGTAACCAATGACATGCAACCACTCTTGGAACCTTTAATCAAGCAAATTAAGCCCATATACTTGGTTTGCACGCGCAATTTTTTAAATTAATATTTAAGCTTTATCTTTTACTTCACTACATCAACATCAGTATACCTTAAGTCTATGAATCTACAGTTATATATATTTCTATAAGAAAATTAATACATTAGTCTATGAATCTACAGTTATATATATTCCTATAAGAAAATTAATACATAATTTGGCATACATTTATGTAATGAAATAAAAAATTAAACATTTATTAGAATAGAGAATACTATCTAACATCTCAAATTATGTTAGAAACTCCAAGATTTTAATCTATTGATTACCTCATTTAGCCATATTAAAAAAATAAATAAATGATGTATAGCAACCTACTCCTAAATAAATAATGTACCGAAACCTACTCCTAAGCTTTAATCTATTTATTACATTTTTTAACCATATTATAACGCCGTCCTAAGTTTTCAAATGCTAACCAATATTCAATTATGGCGTAAGATCTAGATGTTGGTTAACACGATTATTATTATTATTACGATATTGTTTGACAAGAAAGCCTTTCTTAACTAAATTATCATAACTTTCTAGATTCAAATTTAAGGACCTTTCTATGTTTGTCAATTTCCAATATGTAACAATTACACTACTTGACCCATGTCACATACGCAAGTGTAGCGTGTGTATTTATGGAAGATGACACTTTGAGTACTACAGTTTATCCTCCTTGGCATGCACATGCAATTGTTCAGTTTTGCCACAGACAAACTTGACGCTACAATTTTTTATTTTTGACAAAAGTGATATTCTTGTCGGTTTCCTATAAAAATAGTTGACCTAGCCGTTACTCTCATCCGTTTACAGCCATGTAAGGAATTTTAAGCGAGTAACTTAGCTCTTTCAGTCCTTTACAGCCCCTTTGGAGGAAAATTTGGAACTGTAAAGGCTTAAAAAAATGAGATATAACATATGTTAGTGAGTATAAATTGTGATAGCAAAAGTGAAATTTTCTCCATATATATTAATTAATAAATTACCTGGATAGTTTCTTCTTCTGCCTTGAATTCGTCACTCTCCAAAAGTTCCCTTTCAGAATCACCAAACGATGAGAAAAATGCCTCAGGGCACCGAGTCTTGATTCCGTATTTCCTACAAAAGGGCAGCCAAGATCTAGCAAACAAACAAGCCTCCTTCATAGCATACAATGTCACCGCAGCGCCACCATCATCCGACAAGTACACCGCCAGCTTCTCCGGTGGATAATCCAGCGCCATGGCCGACAAAACAGTGTTCATCACCTCCACCACTGGCTCCTTCTTCGGATCCGCCGTGCAAATAAATACATCGACACCCGGCATCTTTTCATCTCCTGGGAGATTCTCCAGGGCCACTGTGCGCACCACCGGCCGCCACCGGAAAGCCTGGCTCAGAGTCCATATGAAGGTGAAAATCAGCTCCGAGAGGGTGATCAGACCCCAGGAAAGAAGCGGCACGGTGCCATGAATAAGGTTCGAGATTCTGTAGTAGAGCAGAGCCGATACGATCGCAAAATGGAAGAGCATGTGGAGGCGGCTTAGGGCCGCACGCGGCTGCTGGACTGTGCAGGTGTTGAGAGAAGGTTTTGCTCGCGCTATTGTTGAGCTTCTCGAGCTTAGTCGGCTGTAGCTCGCGTGGAGAGAAACGGCTGCCATTTTTCAGTTTACTATTAGTGCTCTTTTTGGATGGGTTACTAAACTGTGTTGATGTTTATATAGAGATGATTGATAAATAATACAACAAAATTTGGCATTTTGATCGTTTGGACATTATTGAGGTTAAGGCTGAGATCCAGGTTGGCCTATGCCAACGGGTCCCCCCAGAGACAAAATATAGCATTCCCCTAACACACACATACAAACCATGATAAGTTGAAATACTAGTCTACTAGTCTGCTTAATTAAAATATTGACGATAAAAATAAAATAGATTGGGTGACATATAGAATACAGCAACAACAAAAATTTGAAATGGAAAAAAAAAATTAGCAAATGCTATGTTATATGTAATCTGCTTGGACGATTTAATTAAGTGACCATAATTATTTAATACTTCTAAATTTATTTTAAATAAACTAAGAAGATACACGCGCATTGCACGTGATTTTTGTTATATTTAATTTGCGAATTTATATTTATTTCACTAAAATAATTCACTTCACTTTAGAGTGAATATTTCATTCATAAATTATAAAATTTCTGAAAGAAAGAAAAAGTGAAATCAAATTAATTATTAAATTTAAAAAGGTTAATTGTATTTATTTTCTATAAAAAGTATATTGGAAGACATAATTGAATTAAATCTTTACTTTAAAATGAATTTAAAAGATACATCAAAAACATCTATTGAATATTTATTTGAAATGAATTGAAATATAAGGGTGAGAGACATACAATTTAAAGATCAATTAAATATTTTTTATTCTATAATTGTGGAACATATGAAGAAAGCCAACTTATTTGATATTTTTAAAATATGTTAAACTTGGATTGAATTTATCAAACTATTAAATCCACTTAATATTACAAACTAACGATATAAGAATATTTTGTACATACAAAGAAGGAAAGAACCTATAATGATGAACAAACAATTAGTTAGGATAGATATAAATATAGCTCATATATATTGTAATGCCCCAGTTTGTAGAGCATCCGCCCCTAGACCGAAGACACTACTGGTGGATTGGAGGTCCTAAACAAAATCTCATAAAACATACTATGCTCATAACATCTCTACAAAATCAAGCTTACGTAAACATATGTTCATTACAATTCACATATCACAATTCCCACTCAAAATCTCCCATATCAAGTTCTATTAGTTCAAAATATAACTTGTTACAACTTCACAATGTAAGACTAGCATAAACTTGAGACTACAAATCATCATGCCAAGATACATCTTCTTAACTTTCAATTACTTATACATGGTAAAATATACAAGTAAATCTAGTGACTTAGTAAGAATTATGGCTAGGAATGAGCAAGGCAATGGATCAATAGAACCAATAGCTATGTTAATAATAAGCTCGAGAATGATCAATGATCAAGAAACAAATAGCATAACCAGTTCAAAAAATTCAATAGTCGATAGCCAAATCAAACAATAAGCTTAAGAGCTAAATATCACACATACAAACAAACAGAAATGGTAGAACGAATGTTTGGTAGATCTATCATCTTTATCACTCTCACACATAAACAAATAACTCCTTATCCCTCCTCAAGTCCTCACCCTCGAGTGCCCACTCAGAGGGTGGCAACCCAGATAAACACATAAACATGCACAGTCGACCACGTGCCAATAGACTAGCCCTTGGAAAATCTCATCCAGATTTTTCGCAAAACTATCCAACAAATGGGAAAACCTATCAAAGGTCCAACTGTCGGCCCGTTACCGCCCAATGTCCCTCTTGAGGTTCCCAAGGTCCAAACACATAATCAATCAATGAGTTTATGAGGAAACAATTATACAATTTGTCCAAACTAATCTAATTGAAGCTTCAAACTATAATCGGACAAAAACAAACAATTCAAATCATATTTTGGACATATAAAAGGATATTTAGAATTTAGAATAACTTATTGGAGTGAAATATGAACATATAAAGATAAAAGGGCATAAAAAATCAATAAAAATGCTTCTGGATTAGGCGTGCCCATGCAAGAGAATGGGCGCGAATGCACCCACGTGGCCCAGGCATGCCCACAAAATTTTTCTTTTTCTTTTTTTTTTTGAAATTCCAGTAAAATCTTTTGAAAAAGGTTTTTATAAATACGTGTTCATTTTTTTCATTATTTATTCAATTTTTTAGAGTTCCAAAAGTTCAAAAGGATTTTTCCAAACTTTTAATTTCATATTCATAAGCTCAAAAATGAATTAAATCCTTTAATATCCATATCATCTCTTCCAATAATCAACACAATGGTGTCCAAGCAAGGATTCAATCATAGCATGATTAAGGTCATAGGTCACATTAAGATAGAAAGCACAATGATCTCAGAAGTTCAATAAGTACCAAGATCAACACTAATAAAGCAATGGGTTCATAATTTCCATACAAGGAAAACAAGAATACTCAAATCCATATTCAATTCAAGCAAAATGGTTCAAGAGCCATATTTCAAGCGGATATGAGCAAGAGGATGACCATAATCCTTATCTTAGGTCCTTAGCTTTAAGTTCCAAAATAATGTTCAAATCCCTGAGAGCTTCCAAATTAATCCACCTATCAAAGAATATTTTATCATTATATCACATCTTGTTATATAGGTTATTAACAACATAAACCTTACTTCTTACCAAGAGAGTCCTAATGAAAGTGTTTGTCCCAATCTTTCCCTCATAGCTCCAGTAATAGCAACATCGGGCCTCTTAAAAGGCAAAAGGTAATAGATTGGGAGGATGAAGAGATGAAAAGGTATCGAAAGATTGAACATTGGAAGGGTGCATACATCTACCTCTATCGAGTGTATAAGGAGTATAGCAAGTGGGCCAAAACCAAAACGGAAAATATGGTGGCAAAGCACCAGGCCCAACAGATGAACATGAGAAATATGGCGGCGAACAATTGGGAGTATTTCCATCAAGTCATTGGGGGCATAGTGACCCAACTTGAGAACACTTCAAAGCAACTCACAAATGCGATGTTTGGCACTGGATGGGTGGCTCAAGACTACATCCGAGAAGAGTACATCCTAATATTTGAGAGAGAGGAGCCCATATGGATATCCCCAATGTTTGTAGTAGAAGGAGCACCCAAGGCACGTCAGAATGTGGTCGCACCCCTATTCCGATGGCATCAACTCATGGTGAAGGGACACCCAACATGCCAAATGATGGCAATGGGGGTGAGCAGAGATTCAAGATGATAGCTCGTACGAGCGTTAGGCCCCCATCACCTCCTACTGCGATACACATAATAGAGGAAGATTTAGCCTGGGTCGAGAGGCAAATAGCGGCCATGAAGAATGCTACATTGGATGAGGATGTTGGAGACACTAGAGAGAATGTTGGTGGCAATGGCGACAATGAAGGCGGCGTTGGTTTGGATTAGATAGATGTTGAGATTGAAGATGATGTTGGTGATGGCAACAATAACAATGATGGCAGTGACGGCAATGAGAATGATGGTGAGGAGGAGCCGGAGGAAGATCCTGAAGAGGATCCTAATTATATTTCAATAGATTGAGTAGGGAATATCAATATATATGTATATGTATATGTAAATATTGATAAGTATTTTGGACTTGTGGCAAGGAAAGTAGGGTGTCTAAGTAGTGACTTGTGGAAGCACTAACTTTTGTAGTAGTGAACGTGCTTAGGAAAGATGCAAAGAAAATGTAGTAAGATAAAATCTTGGATAGATAGTCATCTTATATTTTGACAACTTTTGTGAGATGGCCTTATAACCGTAAGAATGCAAATGTATTCAAAGATATTGAATGAAATGCAATGAACCTTTTGAAACATTACTTGTCTTGAATTTTAGTCTTGCTATACTTTGCCACTTTAAGCTTTGAAACATGAAAGTAAAAACCATAAGTTTTTAATAATTCCATTGTTATAAATTTCAAACAAATATGGCTTCAAGTGGCAATACGTCAAACAACGAACCCCCTAGAAAATAAGGATGCCCAAGGAGGGTGTTATTTGAGGAATCACGAGTAGGCCTGTCAATGGGTAGGGTATTACTTTACCCATACCCAAAGAGAAGGGTA
>JACFYI010002876.1:221510-235777 GCA_014898755.1 Handroanthus guayacan
TTACATGGGTATTTTAGGGTATGGGTATGGGTAGGGTAATACCCTACCCATTTATAGGACTAATCACGAGCACCTGAAACTCTTAATAACATGAAAAATGCAAAACCATGCCGGGAACCCCGCGAACCAATACCTCCTGTGTGTAATGAACCCCGCCAACAAATACCCCCGAGAAACGAGCTTGCAGCAGAACAACTTATGACCCTGTTACAAAAATTTATGAACCAAGGTCGACAACAGGAAAATCAAGGACATGAACAGGGGGAGAATGCCAAAGATAAAATGGTAACGAGATTCTTGAGATTTAATCCATCAAGGTTCAAAGGTGAACCTGATGATTAGAAAGCTGAGTTCTAATTAGCTGAGGTCGAGAAAATATTTTGAGTATTAAACTACACAGACCTACAGAAAGTAAAGCATGTCACGTTTCTATTTGAGGAGGCCACACAACACTAGTGGAAAATAATAAAACGGAGATGGGCAAGAGAAAAACTAAAAGGAACTTGGGAAGAATTCAGAAGGAAATTTCTAAAAAAGTACATCCCTCAGGTAGTAAGGGACATGAGGGAAAAGGAATTCATAAATCTGATACATGGAACTCTCACAGTGGCAAAATATGAAGCCAAGTACAATAAGCTAATTCAGTATGCACCGCATATTGTGACAGGTGAGGAGAGACCTAGGAAAAGAATTGTAGAAAGTCTAAAGCCCCAGCTAGGGCGAGCTCTAGCTATTGGTCAACCCCCGAACTTTGACAGCTGAAGGTGAAGGTAAGGCATAATCAATCAAAATTGCGGCGAAATAAACTCAAAAAGACATTCATCAATCATGAATATATAGCCTAAACCTTCAAAAATTACCATATAAGCATCTAGATTTAAAGGAATGAAAATTATCTCAATCTTATTGAAATAAAATTTGGCTTTAATCTTCAATGTAGGGATCAAAACTTGATTCCAAAACTTATTCAACACTTGATCTCCTCAAACTTGATTGATCCACTCTAATGCTTGAGGAAGATCTTCAAATCTTCTCCAATATAGCTTTGACTGAATGTCCAAATCAGATTTCGCCTTGAAACTGTGGGATCGGATCTTAGCTGAATCAACTATTGATTCCTCTATTTGATTGTGAATTCAAACTTGGAATTGGATCCACACTTCCTCTTTTTTAATCATCTCAAGTTTGTGGTTAGATCTAAGCTTAAAGATTAAGATCTAACGAAAGAAATGAAGAGAAAGTTATTTGGAAAGAGGGAGGGAAAACTCAAATCAAATTTTGCTAAATATTTTGGTATAATTTTCGGCCATAGTGTGAAAAGTGTCAAGGGGGACCATATTTATATCATACTTGGAAGTTTAGGTGGCAAGGAAGTTGGAGGGAAGAATCTTGATTTTTCATTTTAAATTTCATTGGTCCACATGGCATCCAAGTGAAATATTCCATGCGGTATATTAATTAACTTATTAATTAATATACTACATGTATTTTCAACTTGAAATTAGCAAAACTAAAATCTCTCTCCAAATTATTTCTTACACTTTGATCAATTAAAATCAACTATTGACATTAATTGAACTAAATTAACAATTAATTTAATTAGATTAATTTGACTCTTCAAATTAATCTATCAAAGAAGACTCACTTTGACTTTAGTCAAAATTCCACTTCTATTGGCGATTTTTCTCTAATCTAGTTAGAGAATTTCTATTAAATTCATCCCGAAGATAATATTGAGAAAGGGTGTAACCCTCTAGGTTCATTAATTAATTCAACATGGGCTCGTAACTCTTTACGATTTATGATTAACTAAACAATTTAATTAATCACCGATCGAATCAATCTCTATTAATTCGAGGGTACCCAATCTCCATAGTCGATGTCTAACCTCAAGCCCATAAAGCCCAATTCATTGGTAAATTAATTCGTGTGAGCATCACTTACTTACACGGACCATGCAAATATGGTCCCTCTGGTTCCTATCTCCTAATTGAAGCCTAGGGTTAAGATATTTTCGGCGACCCTAATAGCTCAATAACTATGCATCTATTCTTAATGATTGATTTTATTATGATTCGACTTTGGAAACTCTTTTCCAAATTGACACATTACTTTGCGCAAGGATTTTCTTGAATCGAATCATCATAGAAAGTATAGGAGATATATCTCGTTTACCAAGACGAGAAAATGGATCCTATTTTGGAACTCACAAACCTCAATGCATAGATAGCTTGTTCTCAACGTGCACCTTATGCGATCCGCTAATAAGTGATCGAGATGCAGATCAAAGAACAAGGACATATCATGGAATTCTCTATGTCGAGGGTCTTAGTAAACTTGTTCTTCTAACAAGCACTTACTAACATGCACCGGTGTCTACTACACCGATCACCCATGAAACGGAGCAATAATTCAACTCCTTGAATTATGCATGGTTAGTTTTTTAACATTGTATTGGGTTCTGTCAGGCAGAAAGTGTGCTAACTTTGTAAGTCTTTCAATCACAACCCAAATACTGTTGTACTCTCTTCGTACTGCGGGCAGACATGTCACAAAGTCTATAGTGATTTGGTCCCACTTTCAACTTGGGAATGGGAGCAATTGTAATTTCTCAAACGGTCTTCAATGCTCTGCTTTCATAGTTTGCAAGTTAAGCATTTCTAAATATATTCAGCCACGTCTTTTTTCATTTTATTCCACCAGAACTTAAGTTTTAGGTCCCTGTACATTTTTGTTCCTCCAGGATGCACTGAATACTTAGTCTAATGTGCTGCAGATAGCACTCTTTCCCTTATTCTTACAAGAACACACCCATTGTAATAACCTATCAGCGTTAATTTGGAATTTGGGTCTCATCTCAGTTTAGAGCTTTTACGCCCATTCATCCTCTTCTTGGGCCTTTAAGATTTCACTGTACAACTCTGGGTATATGCTTATATTCGCCATTCTTCCCTTTCAGCTTAAAGCATCAGCCGCGACGTTTGCCTTACCAGGTTGATATGTGATTGTGAAATCATAATCTTTCAAAAATTTCATCCATCACCGTTGCCTCAGATTTAAGTTTTTCTAACTGAAAATATATTTTATGCTCTTATGATTTGTATAAACTTTTATCTTCGCTCCATACAAGTAATGACGTCATTTTGCTAAAGCAAAGACTACTGCCGCTAATTCTAAATCATGAGTAGGATAGTTCAGCTTATGATTCTTTAACTTTTAGGAGGCACCTTGGCTTTCAGCATTAAAACACAGCCCAATTTTTCTTTTAAGGCTTCAATATATACAGTGAATTCTTCTGACCTATCAAGTAATACGAGTGTGGGAGTTGTTGTTAATCTTTTCTTTAGCTCCAAGAAACTTTCCTCACACTGTCGATCCCGTACAAATCATCAATCTTTCTAGATCAGTCTGAGTGGACCAACTAATTTAGAGAAGTTTTGGATAAATTTTCAATAATATCCTGCCAATCCCAAAAACCTTCTCACTTTACTAATAGTCTCGAGTCTTTTCTAGTTGAGAACCGCTTCGACCTTTTCTGAGTCAACTTCAAATTAATTTTGAGATATTATATGTCTCAAAAAAGTCACTTTCTTTAGCCAAAATTTATATTTGTTAAATTTGGCATAGAGTCGGTGCTCCTTTAGCACTTGAAAGATGATACGTAAATGTCGTTCATGCTCCTTTTCTAATTTGGAACAGACCAAAATATTGTCTATGAAAATGACTACGAAGCAATCGATGTATTGACAAAACACTCGATGTATTAAATCCAAGAATGTTGCAAGAGCATTTGTTAACCCAAACGGCATCATCACAAACTCAAAATGTCCATAATGGGAATTAAACACAGTTTTGGAGATATCTGCCTTCTGCATTTTTAACTGATAATACTCCTGTCGTAAATCCAACTTAGAATATACTACAGACCCGAGAAGGTGATCGAACAATTCGTCAATATGGGGTAAAGGGTATTTATTTTTTATGGTTATTTTATTTAATTCTCTGTAGTCAATACACATTCTCAGCGAGCAATCTTTCTTCTCCATAAATAGGACTGGAGCTCCCTAAGGTGAAGAGCTTGGTGGTATAAAATTCTTATCCAATAGCTCTTTCAATTGCTCCTTTAATTCCTTTAATTCTGCTGGTGCCATTCTCGAAAACTCCCTACAGGAGGGAGTTTTTGAGAATGACATTATCCTAAGAATGGTTTGAATCACAAATTCAATCTCTCGATTAGGAGATAGTGAATTTAGTTCCTCATGAAACACTTCTGGAAATTCATTAACCAGCTTAACATCCTTTAATTTGACCTTACCCTGAGGTTTATTAATAAGATAAGCTAGAAATCTTTGTCCCCTCTTTTTGATAATTTTTCTGGCTTTTACTATAGAAATGATAATTAAACCATTATTCTTGGGTGTGCTGTTCTTACCTACCCCAAGTCTGGTATCCAGCTTGACTGTTTTCGCAAAACAATCAACCATATCTTGATGCTGATACAACCAATCCATTCCTAGAATAAGGTCATAGTCCTAAATTGGCAGTTCAATGAGGTCTGCAATAAATTTCTGATTATATATGATCATAGGGCAATGCTGGTATCTTATACAAGTCTCATAACACCATCCTACTGGAGTATGGACCTCATAAGAAGCTTTCATATTTTCTGAGGTTCGGTCTAATCTTTTTGCACAATTAATTGAGATAAAAGAATGTGTTACACCATTTTCAAATAAAGCTTTGCATATAAAATTCTGAATTAAGACCTTACCTTCAACAACCTGAGTGGAGTTCGTTCCTTCCTCTCCAGTCAAGGCGTAAGCTCAAGCTTTTGCGATTCGGTGGGTAGTCTTTGATTGAATGTTGGTCACTTTCGCAAATGAAACACTTTCCCAACTTTTTCCAACACTGATCTTCAGTGTGTATTGTGCCCCCATAGAACCCGCAGTTTCCTTTCCCCGTGATCACTGGGGCCTTGCCCTTATCCGCCGATGGTGTCGCATTCCCCATTTTAGGTTCCTTTCTAAAGAATCTTGGTTAGGTTTGCTTGACAATTTCTCTTTCCTTTTATCATCTGTTTTTCAGAGTTCTTGGAACTTTGCTTCCAGTTCTATCGCCACCTCTATGGCACTATCATAATTCTGGAGCCGTCCTATTGCATAGCTCGTCTTAAATCAAGCTTGAGGCCCTTCACAAACCTCTTTCTGCATCTCTCCTCATCTACCAAAATGTGAGAGGCATACTAAATACGCTTTGGCTTCGTACTTGGCCACCATCAAAGTTCCCTGAATTAATTTCATGAATTCTTTCTCCCTTAGGTCCCTAACCACTTGGGGGATATACTTTCTCAAGAATTCTTTCTTAAATTCTTCCCAAGTTCCTTCTGGTTCCTCTCTTTCCTATATCGTCCTCATCACTTTCCACTAATAGTTCGCGGCCTCCTCAAACAAGAACATAGTATATTTCACCTTTTGTGGGTCTGTGTAATTTAACACTTGAAAAATTTTCTCAACCTCAACTAACCAATTCTCAGCCTTTTGATCATCAGGTTCACCATTGAACATGAGCAGGTTGAATCTCAAGAATCTTGTCAACATCTTATCATCCAAATCTTCTTCTTGCTTACGCTCTTGATTTTCTTATTGTTGGCCTTGATTTAGAAATTATTGCAGTAGCCTGAAAAGTTGCTTAGTTGCTGGTTCATTTCTTGGGGGTTGTTCATTGGCAAGGTTCATTGTGTGCAGGAAGTATCGATTCACTAGGTTCCCATTAGGTATGGCATTTTCCATGTTATTGGGTATTTTGGGTGCCCGTAATTCTTCAAACAATACTCGTCTCGGTCTTTCCCTTTTTCTAAGATGTTCATTGTGTGACGTGTTTCCGCTTGATGCCATAATAATCTGAAATTCGTAACAATGGGCTTAATAATAATTCACGATTTCTTGTGTTCATATCAAGGGCATAAAGAGGGGTAAAGCATATTACGCATAATTCTAAAATTTCAAGCTAAAAAATACTCATAAAAGTTCAATTCTTTCATCGATAAAATTTTTTGATTACATAATCAAAATATGTGGTTATAAGACCATCTACCCAAAAAACAAAAAAAAAAAAAAAAAGAGATGGCATAATAACCATAACCATAGTCTAAGAGGACTTTCTATATTTCCTATACAAAAATCTACTTAATTCTATCAAGTTAGAAGTATCTATACTACTTACTTACAATACATTTTACACTAAACCCTAAAGTCCCAACAAGCTATTAATATTTACATACATACATACATATCAATATCCCTTGCTCAAACACCAGTCACATGGTTAGGATCTTACTCGAGATCCTCCTCGAGTTCTTCCTCTTAGTCGGGCTCTTCCTCGGGTTCTTCCTTTTCAGGTTCCTCCTCGGGTTTACTTTCCTCACCATTGCCGCCCACATTCACTCTTCCAACACCATTATCATTATTGCCATGTCTAAGTTCTCCAACACTGCCACCATTCCCACTACCTTCGACACTCTATGCATATCAATATCCTCCAACTCTGCCAACCACCTCTCAACCCAACCCATATCATCATCTGTAGTTCATACCTAGATGAGAGGTAGTGGGGACCCGACAATTATCCGTGTCGTCATCCTGTACCTCTGTCTACCATCATTCGGTGCAGCGAATGGTCCAGCTCCATGGCTCGCATTCGAATTAGCTACCATCGAACAAGGTGTCATATTTCTCATAATACCCTCTCCAAAAAATGACAACACGCAAGGCTCCTCAAACCTTGGCACAAACTCATCTTTAGCGTAATCTTTAGCTATCCACTCCATTCCCACCATGGTTCGATACTTACCTCAAGGCATCTTTGAATTAGGCCATCAAATTTCTATTAAGTTGGGCAAAGTAGGATAGATTTTAGGCAGCCATATTCTTGAAGTTTAAGCATTGTTCGTGGTGCATTGCCACCATTTTTTTCAATTCCTCGCTTAGCCCACTTGTTATGTACTTGGTAGAGGTGATGTTGCTTGAAATACGCATTTTTCCAATACTCTATCTCCTTGTCCTTCTTCTCAAGCAATGCTTCGTAATCGATCTTCTATTTCTTTAGAGGGCCAATATTGTTGTTGCTTGAACTGTGGGTCGAGTCCGAGCCTATCCACTCATTTACCTTGTCTTTTCCTTTATCCATCGACCATATCATAATTAAGAACGAACAAAGTTACTGGCAAGAGAGAAATGAAAGGAAAATACTACAAGTCTAAACATTCAAAATTTTTTATCCTAGGCTCTGAAACCACCTGTAATATCCTGGGATCTTAGAGCATCTACTCCCAAGTTTGTAACGTTACCCAAGTGAAGAGAATTAAACTAAAATCATAGCAAATACTCATAACATTTCCATTCCTTATATACCAAAACATCCATTAAAATTGCAAACCAAATATTTCCAAAAATTCAACTAGACCATTCAAAGATTTATACAAGTTCCAACAGTTCATAATACATCTACATAAGCATATAACAAGCCCAAAACATCAACATAATGTCCCCAAATCTGTCAGATGATCCCTGGAGTTAATTTCCTACATATAGTGAAATATAAAAACATGAGTCCACCGACCCAACAAGAATTATGGCTTATGATGAGAAGTACAAAGTTAACAAGTTGGCATAACAAGAAATGATTCATGAATGTGATAACAAATGGGTTATCAAAACATTCATTACGTGCATTACGAAAACAAATAGCTTAGAAATGCATCACATTCATGATAATAATTAATTAAGGCTTAACTAAGTTTTTGTTGGATCTATTACTCTTATAACTTCAACATAAAACATATACATAACCTTATCCCTCCATTTGCTTTCTCGAGTGGCCACTCAAGGAGAGCCATACATGCTTGAGGCACGGTCGACTGCGCATCTCAGAGTAACCCCTTGGAAACCTACATCTAGAATCCGTTAGAACTACCCAACATGCGAGATTTATTAGGGTTTAGACTGACAATCCGATGTCGTCCCATCATCCCACTTGAGGTTTCTAGGGCCTAACTTATCATGCAGTAGATTCAAGATGAACAAAACATATTCAAGATAATCAATTTCATTAGGACATGAATTCAAGTAACTAACAATTTCAATAAATGATTCAAATTGGGCCTCGGATTTAGGAAAAATTATTTTAAAGTTTTAAAACATCTTAAAAAAGCATATCATGGACTTGGATTAGCAATCGGAGTCAAAACGAAAAGATTTGGAATCTCGAATCTAGAACGGGTGCTTGAGTGCTCGTTTGGGGGCTCGAGCTATTGTTTGGGTGCTCCAGCGCCAAAATAGCAATTTTGGCTACTAAAATGGGCGCTTGAGTGCTCATTTGGGAGCTGAGTGTTCAAATGTAAAAATAGTATTTTTTGCCATTGGAATTGGGCGTTCGGGGGCTCTTATAGGTGCTCCAGCATCCAAATAGTAACTGAAGCCATTGTAGTGGGTGCTTGGGCACCCAATTTTTTTTTTTTTTTTAATTTGAAATCAGATTTTATCAGAAACCATTTTGAGGCAAAATCTTTTAAAATTTAAGTTTCAAATTTTAAATCACATATTTGTGGAAAATGTGTTATAAATCCAATAATCACTTTCTTCAAGTTTTTCTCCAAGATTTTCCATTATCTAAGGTCCCAATCCATGCATAAGCCGAGGTAAGAATTTCAATGGTATTAAGATTCCAATTTTTCCATTCATAAGGAATTTTGAGCTTATATACACAATAGATCTCACAAGACATTTACATATAAGCTCATATCACATATTGCACAAAATGAAACAATGATCAACATTCAAGAAAGCAAGGAAGAAGCCATCATTTAAATGTTAATCTTCCTTTTCCACTTATATCTTATATTGTATAATTTCTAAAGTTCAAGCTTACCAAGAGTACCCTATTGAGTGTATCCTTACTCTTTTCCCTTTTCGTAATGAGATATATATAGTGGATTATATTTGTTAAGAGATATATATTTAAATATGGAGAAGATGGTGTATATATATATGTGTGTGAAGCTTTAGCAAGAGTGTGTGAGTAAATGAGTCTTGCACCTTGCCACTTATTTATAGTGGAAGAAAGGGACCTTTTTTAAATGGTAAAGTCGAAGTTGAAGAAACAGTAGAAGTTGCATATCAAAATGATATGTTAATGATGGTTGATACAATAATGCTTGATGAGCTGTGTGAAAATTTGTTAGATCATTCTTACCCTATAGAGAATGTGAATGAAAACAGAGATTCTCCGAAATGACAGGGCAATTAGTGATGAGGTTGAAGATGAAGTTGAATCTGATGAAGACGAAGTCGAAGGCGAACTTGGAGATGATGAGACTGGTGAATCTGGCAACTCAATCGAATATTGAAAAACGTTTTGGTATGTTTTGTGAATGCAATTTGTTAGAATTGTGTGGTTTTTAACTTGATTGTATTTAATTAGTTACTATTTTAATTGTTGACTTTGGTTATCAATGGATTGTTCAAACCTAATTTGCATATATGTATTATCTGGTTGCTGCAGATGACCGACCATTCTCACACACACTCACACACCGATCGTGGTAGAGGTCGGGGTACCCCTCGACTCGGATGAGATAGCCCTACCTCTGATGTCACAACCCCCAGTTAGCCTGTCCATCCGAGGGGTTTTATTCCTACTCCACATGTCACTTCATCTTCTGCATCACCATCATCATCTGCCTTTGCTGCTATGAGATCATTGACGTATATGTCCCCAAAGTAGCATTCTCCTTCACCCGTCGAGTCCACCCCATCTTCTCGATCATCGTATATTCCCCCTCGCCATCGTCATTAACTCCTGTTTATCCATCTATTTTTGCACCTCTTCCCTCACCTGTATCTACAGCACCTGCATCTAAACCATCACCCTCTGCACCCGGACAGCCGTCAGAGGGGGGTCAACACCTATGTTTCGAGGACTTGGCCAGATATGGTTACAGCCGGAGGGACGCTTTGGGTAAGTTATATTCAATGTTATTCGTGTTTTTTTTTCAGCTATACGTGAAATAAACCAAATATGTCTGTTAATGATATGATTTTACACAAGTATGTGCCTTCGAATGAAGCCACCCGATATATCACCACCATCATCAAAGGCAAGCTCCATTACCCCTATCAAACTTGGTTAGAGATCCGCTTGTCCCTACAGGAGATGATGTATAGAGAGTGGAAGGTATGAATATTTATAATTAAATGATTTTTAGATATGTTAATTTCATGTTTGACTAACGTCTTGTATGTTAATTTATGTCATTTCTGAACAGAAGTAAGTCACTTGGGACCCTGTATATGAGGGACATATGAAGAGAGCCTTCGATTCAAAAGGTAGCTACAGATTGAGCGATATTTTTGGGGAGTTATGACTAAAAAGCGTACAGCCCGACTAGATTACAGATAGTGGTTGGACTGACATACAGCGTTGGTGGGCATCAGAGAAATTTCAGAAGAGGTCGGCCCAAAACAAGAAAAATCGAACGTCTGAGGCAGGTGGATCTCTCCACTGTAGAGGTAGCATCTCCGCTAGCACACATGCAGAGAGTGTGGTAAGTTAGTACTCCATCTTTGTTTTTTCATGTTTTTCATTGATTTGTCATTTAACCTATGTCAAAATATATTATTGTTTATGTGGCACCAAGAGTTAGGCCATGAGCCTACAGTGGATGAGGTGTTTGCTCGTACATACCAACAAAAAGCGGATAGGAGCTGGGTGGAAGACAGGGCTCGAAGAGCTGTAGTAAGCTTTTTTTTTATAAGCTTTGTTTATATTTTAATATTTTTCTAATCTAATTGATATTAATTAAAATTTGGTGAGTGCAAAATGTAGGAGAGTTTCCATGAGCTCCTTTCCCAATCACAGAGCCAGGAAGAGGAGGCTGACAGTGCAGAGACCCAGTAGTCCCATGTTGAGTTATGGACTCGATCAGTCGAAGGCCCAAACAAGAAAGGCCCAGTATATAAGGCGACCTACCTCCACTCGTCCAACAGCTTCTACGCATCTGAGCAAGAGTCTTCATCAACAGTCGAGAGCCATTTTCAGGTGCAGCTGGAGAAGATGAGACAGGAGGTTGCTGAGCTGGACGAGGCCATTTGAGATCGGCTGATTCATCCTGTGCCACTTTCCCCCGCTTCACCCAGTGCAGACGTCACGAGTGACCTCCGCCAATTACAGCAGACTGTGGAGGCACAGAACATCATATTCCAATAGCAACAACAGTTGCTTCAGTCCCTCGTGACTGAGATGCAGATGCTGAGTTCCTGTCCTCTCTATCCATTCCACCCACCTCCTCCTGCTCATCATGATGATGCTGACGAGTATACAAGGGCTGATAACGGTGTTGATGAGTCTTAGACATTTTCCTTTTTTTTCTTTTTTACTTCTAATTACATTTAATTTGTGTATGATTTGATGATTTGTATTTTGATTTCACGGTTTATGATTGTTTATTTCGAGTTTTGAAATCCTTTTGCTTGGATTATATAAATTATTTGGAATATTTGTCATGGTATTGGTGTTGTTACTGTGTATGTGTATTATTATTTAAAATAGGTTTATGATATTACTATACAACTAATTGGAGGCTGGGGAGGGGGGCCATGTTTTTCGACGGAATAAAGTCGGATTATCCATCAAAAAAATATTTTTAAAATATGTGCAGAGAATTACCGTTGGATTTCAAACGTATAATTCGACGGTGATCCGACGACAATTCTCCAGAAATATGACGGAGATAATCCGCCAAAAATTCGACGATATTTCTCTAGAGATTGTCTGACAGATATCCCACGGTGATTGAACGGAGACATTCCGAAGTCAATCAAATGGTGATCTGCAGAAAATACTCTCAATTTATTATCGGAATAATCAACGGGAATTCGACATTAAAATTGTCGACGTCCATATCTGACGACAAATATTTCCCAACCAATGATTTGACGACGAATGTATTTCCCCCGAAATTTGGTTGTGTCCGCCTCTTTGGTGTTATAAACTCCTCTAACTATATTATCATAAGGAATTCTCAATTCCTCCACTTTATTAGTATGGGATTCTGAATCTTCATTAGGTGATTTCCTAAAAGTTTCTCTAATTTGAGAAGTAGAAGCCCTTGAGGGAGTTTCTACTATATAATCAAGAGGTGAAATATGTGAATAAGGAAATTGTGACCTAGATAATCTAGATCTAGATGAAAACCCTATTGGCCTCCTATTTTCTTCAAATTGTATTTGAACAGTTCCTTCTAGAGTTTGTATAATGTTAATAAGATTATGATGTATCCTAGGCTGTACAAAGATAGCTTGTTCTATTACCCAATGCTCTGGAAAGATTTTTTCTTCCCATTTTATGGCTCTCCTAATTGTAATATTTGATCTACTGAAATTTGTTTCTATAAGGATGGTTTCATTCATAGACTTATTAACTATTCTACATTATGGATTTAGTACGTGTAGTGGTTTGAAATAGATTTTATAACAAATACAAATCACTTCAGATCCAGGAGCATAGTTACAATCATGTGTTTTAACATTCAAAGTTAAAGCATCAAGAATATTGACATCAGATAGAGATAATTGCAAATCAGAGGATAAAAATCAGAGTAAACAGGACCATGAGCTAAACTGGACTGTATGATACCCATTATGGATTATATAGAATTGATGTAGTTCAACACATGATCTTTCATAATGAATTTAATTAGGAAAAGAAATACTATTAAAAACAGTATAAAAGAGGAATATGATGTGCCTTAAGATTTAGACCTCCTTAATAAATGAAATATTCCTAAAGTGGAACCTAAGGTTATTAATTAGGTACTTTTGAAAAATTAGGTTTAAAACAAGTAGTAAAAACTATAGAAGAAATAATTTCTTTAGATAATGAAGAAATTATTATGAAGTAATTAAATGAAAAAGATATAGATCAATATAGATCTCATTATAAATTCATTCATATTGGTCTTGTTTAAAAGCATTAAGGCTTGGTATAGCTAAGGTTAGTGAAATAATGGAGGGTATACAATTTTACTTAAATTAAATTGGCAAGAAAGATCTTGTAAGTAACTAGCCGAAGACAGGCCCAGAATGCCTCAACTATGGCAAGAGCAGGCAAAAAATTATGGCTAAGTAAATGCAAGGTTTCGTGCCTGCCTCATTTAAAACCCTTACAAAATTAATTCATGACCTTAACATTCACCCATAAAATTGGATCAACCTATAGCGTAAAAGATTATATAAAATCATGTAATTTAACAAAAAATATTTAGCCTGTCATTCAGGCTAATTACTTTATCGGAAAACTATTAAAATACAAGATACAAGATAAAAGTACAAAATACAAGATAAAAGTACAAAATTCTTACCTTTATAAACTACTTCTACAAAATATTATATTCAATATTGAAAATCAATTCGAAAAATCAACATGTAATATAAATATAAAATTAATGGATAGGGCAACAAATTTTTAAAATATACATGAAGTTATGAGAATTAATAAAGAATGTTCATATAACACAATTATAAATCTCCTATTATTTTTATGATGATTAATTTGTAAATATTTGTACAAAATGACGTGACATAAAGAAAGTATTTAATTGATTTTTCATAATAAAATCGATTTACTCGGAATAAATGGTTGAAACTATTGCTGTAACGCCCCGGATTTCAGTGCATTCCGCTTCGAAATCCGGAGTGCTACTCACTTACGGAACTTAACTAAAACCATAAACAGAATTTCCAAAACACAATTTTCATAACTTAATGATTCAGATGTTCCAAAATATAGGCTAGAAATTTCCGAAATACATTACAAGATCCAACTTACAAGCCAAATATATCCGTAGTTCAAACAGGAATTAACTAAACTGAAATATTACATCTGTATATTCTAACTATTATAAGCTGGCAATCTATACATTCCTAACGAATCATAAATCTAAACATTCATCATTCCTAGATATATGCTTATAGACATAAATTCCAAAGAGAACGCCATATTAACATTGGACTTCAATCACTCAATCCAAGGTCAAGAACCTACATGATGTTTATGGAATCATGAGTCCACTGACCCAGTAAAACTTATGGCATAGGACTGGAGTACAAGATTCAACGAGGAACTTATCAAGAACAAAAATCATGAATGTGACTGTTCGTACAAATTTCGCGTCTGCAAAAATAAATATTACAAGACAAGAAAAATGTTGGACA
>JACFYI010002876.1:257329-272058 GCA_014898755.1 Handroanthus guayacan
TCTTGCCTCTATTACCATTTGTTGATTTTCCTTATTCCTTACCGTTTCGTGGCTATGATTCTTACTAAGTCAGTGGACTTGTTTAATTATGTGACCCTATGTAGGTGAATGAGTTGGGAGTTGTTAGCACATAAATAAACGTTTACGTTTCATACTTCGTTTGGAGTAAATAATAGCGATGTATGCCTTAGTTGTGAAAATTTTGTATAGTTGTAAATTAAAAATTCTAGTATGTTGTTGTAACCACTAGAATCGTGTATGTATAGAATTTATGTAAAATAGTTTGTTTGGTTTAAGAAGTTGTAATAGTATAGCTTGAGTTATGTAAATCAAAACTAAAGTTATGCATGAGAGTATTTTGCTGTGTTTGTCTAGTTATATTTATTTTATATATCATTTACGTCCACCTGCCCACAGGTGGTGTTGCCGGTCTCGGGACAGAAGGTCCGGGATCCCGGGACACTACACCTATGGTGCTGCCTAACACATCATTTGGAGGTAAACCATCTCATGTTGAAATGGTTGCTCTTCAAGCCACAACAAGAATGGTAGCGGGTGCTTGTTCTTCAGTAATTACTACTCCCATAGATACTGTCAAGACCAGACTCCAGATAACTAAATTTAAAATAGTAAAGAGATTTATAATAGTATACTGCTCTCATATGTCACCAATCCACCGAAGGGTGCAACTCTGTTTGATGATTGTGTTTTATCTGTTATAATATATATAGATTATTAATGATTACGGTGTAGGAAGACCGTCAGTAATGAAGACTAGGAGAACTCTTCTTAAAGAGGATGGATGGAGAGGCTTTTACTGAGGATTTGGCCCTCGATTTCTGAACATGTCTTTCCACAGAACTACAATGATAGTGACTTGCGAACTAATAAGTATGATCCCCTCTTAACTTTTATAAGTGAAAATTGCAGTTAGTTCATGTGGTATTAATCCTTTGGTTTTATGTTGTTTGCAGAGAGATTGTCTGTGAAGCAAGCATGACGAAGAGATTCCCACCTGTAATTTTGTCAGAACTCTGCAACTTAGTGAAATTAGTAAAGTGCCTTTTCTATCTTTGTCTAAGGTAGAGAGCCCTCAGGATGGCACACCACCAGCATCATGAAATCAATAGAGAACTGCTACTCAGGAAAGCACACCTCCATTCTTTACTAATTGAGCAGCATTCCTTGTTATTCTTTCATAATCTTGTACTCTGTGCTAACAGAAGAGGATCATAGCAAAAAGCTCTGTTTTCCTAGTGTAGCAAGAAGCTAGTCGGTGAATCCTGCCATAGCTTCTTTCCAACGTAGTTGTCTATTTTTCTTAATTGTACCTTTTTAAGATATTTTTTTTGGTAGTCGTTTTTCCAGTAAAAATTAAAATTAATATTTGGTGCATTATTATCATTATTATAAATATTGGTAGCAGCAGCAGTACTAGAGCAATGCATGCAAACCTGTTACATAAGTGTTTTCAATATTTCACATTTTATCAAAAATTTCATCTAGTTCAAACTAAAAAATGTTTTATCATTTACATAGTGATACAAACCATCTCATTTGTGTGTACATGAAAATATTTTAATTAAGCCTAATTTTATGATATGTAGAATTGTGTATATTTTTTGTAAAAATGAAAATTAACAACTATATCAGTACTCAATTTAATCGAGAAGAACTCCAAAATTGAGCAATTCGGATCGTAAATTGACTGGAAAGTTGATGAAGATTGTGAGAGTAGAAAATAAGCCTTCTCGATGGAACTACAGAGATCTCAAAATTTGGGGTTCAGATGAAAGATTTGGGGGAAGGAGAAGGGCACCCGATTCAAAGATTCCGAACCATTTCTAATAGTTTAAATAAAGCCCATACAAAGGCGGCCCAAATGATTACAAAAGCCCGAAAGGTACAAAATAAAATTGGATACGCCTTCTAGTTCTTCAGCTTTAAAACATCACCATTTCCTTCTTCAGAGGCCTTCAGTGTATTTCTTCCACCTTCTTTGGTTTGCATCGGAACTTGTACTGTTTTCGCAGAGGTTATTTTTGCGGAGAAAATGCCGTCTCTCCAAACAGCATTGCCTTCTGAGCTAGCCAATAATGCTATCAGGGTTAGAACTATATTTATCTTTCATTCTTTTATCGTTTAGCTAGAATCTTTCGCGTATTCATGTTGGATGTTAGGGTTTATGGACTTTATGCTGAATCAGATTAAATATTTCTCTTAGCAACATTAAAACCAATATTTTGGATTGTGAATTGTAATTCTTGAAGATAATAATGGTCGATGGGGTTTAATTCGACAACTGGGCTCATAAAGCCTGAATTTTTAGTTTGAATATTTATGCGATTATTTTTTATATCCTATTGCAGCTTTCTTCAATTTTAACTTTGGAATATACGTGATATTTTCTTGGGCTTCATTTAGCCCGTGGGAGCTTAAAGTTTGGTATTAGTTGATTTTGATACGTCATATGCTAAAATTTTCTTTATCCCTGTGTATTGCAGCTTTATCGTGAGTGCCTGCGTCAAGCTAAGGATGTTGGTCAATAGGTATATAGTGCTCTATATATATTGAAATTGTAAAATTCGAATTTATTCTTTATCTCTTCTGTATTGCTTGTTTGATTTGATCTGTTATCTGTGGTTTTGTTTTGCAATCTTATAATCAAGGTATTTGAGAAAAATGGTCCTTTACTACCTGTGGAGAAAAGAACTCTCTCAAACTTTAATTTTCTGAGAGTAGAATTTCTGACACGATTGATGCTCAACTGCATATTATAAGCATGCCTGGATATCATGGCCATGCTATGGACATGGCAATGTATTTGTATTGACTGTAACGTGATGTTTATTGTCTCACTCTCCTGCTCTATATGGAAGATTCTTGAGAGGAGCCTGATTTGGATGCTAGGATGCACAATAGCTCAGGACCACTCTAATATTAGTAGTGTCCTGAAATTCATAGACATGCTGTCTTTGCAGCTGATAGGGAACAATGGTTGGTGGTTTCACTAGAAGGGTACTTAGTTTAATGCATTCCTATCCAAGAAGAGGGGAGAAGAGTCTAGTTCTCTTTTTGTCCCTGTAATTTTCTGTAACTATCTGCTTGAAGCATGTTGCTTATTTGAGTAAAATGATCAAGTTTCTTTGGCTTGCGGTTTCACTATGAAAGAATATAATGAACTAACGCATCTCCTACAGTCTACCTGAATGCAGAAATGCAACCTGAATGTGGTTGGAGAGCAGTTCAAAAAGCACATGCACGAGACAGATCCAGATAAAATTCAGAAGTTGAAGGATGAGTAAGTTGTAGTCTTTGATTTTGCTTATGGACCATAACCACCATCTTATTCTTTTGACTAGATCTTTGTGTATATGTTATTATATTAATGTCCTCTTTCAATGCTTGCTCATGTTATTTGTTATGTGACAGTGCAGCAAGGGGACTGATCAATCACATGCTGTACGAGTCAGAACTTATCTGGGCAAAAATTCAGCAAAAGCAGCTCTTGATCTTGATCAAACCCTAACTTCACCTATTTGTTATTTACTAGAAAGTATTTGTTGTAACAAAATTAGAAGATTATACAAGGATAACGAAGAGTGATACTTTGCAAAAGCTTTTGATAAGATGAAACTCTTGGTTATAGTTCTGTTGCGATAATTGGAACCTGCTTTTTGATACTGCTTTTCATTTTATTTGAGTATGAAAATTTTAGATGCAAACAGGGCTTTTTGTACTTTTTATGCTGCTATACGCTTGTTAGTTTGGAAACAAGGTATTGCCGTATTGGGTTGTGCAATCCGTTCGAAAACAAGGTATGTGTTGAAATATAAACCGAATTTACATAATTGAAAAATAAGAGATAAGGTTTGCCAACGCATGCCAATTATTCGCTAACTCGTGCCAACTCGCAACTTGGCCAATTAATGACAACTCATGACAACTAATCACAACCAAGCGCCAACTCAAAGCCAACTCAGCGTCAACTTGTGACAACTCATGACAACTCCGCACCAACTTGCAAGCCCATTATAAATAAGACGGATGAGTTCTTATGTACGAAGCATGTGATAGAAAGATAGAGAAGTGATCGAGAGTACTCGTGTAAAAGTAGAAACTCTGAGTACTCGCGTGAGAGTAAAAACTCTGAGTACTCGCGTGAGAGTAGAAATTCTGACGAGTTGTTATAGTATAGGAATCGGGGTATAGAGTTGTAACTCTTTATAAGAATAAAAGAGCAGTAGCCTTTTTTGTTCGCTTTGTGTGATTGTACTTTTATTTGAGAAGTTTATTTGAAGAAATATTGCCAGAGGGCTCATTAATCACTTCCCAACAGTGGTATCAGAGCCACGTTGTGTCTAGATATTGTCAAAATTTTGTTAAAACTCTGTCAAAATTCTGTCGAAGCTCCGCCAAAGCATAGTTTAAGAAAGTTGAAGAAATGGTGTCATCTAGTAGCAGTGGACAACCACAATTGCCGAAGTTTGCCGGGAAGAACTATGAGTATTGAAAAATCCAAATGAAAGTGATTTTCAAGTTCCATGATGTCTGGGAAATTGTGGAACAAGGGTATGATGAGCCCACTTCAGAAGTAAAAAAACATTATCTCAAAGAACAGAAGAAAGAATTGGACCAGTTAAGGAAGAAATATTTGAAAGCACTTAGTTTCCTTCATCAAGCCATTGATGAATCAGTGTTTGAGAAGATCGTCGCAGCCGAGACTTCTCACGAAGCATGGAGTATCCTAAAAAAGATCTACCATAGTGTTACTCGAATTAAGAACGTCAAGTCGTAATACTTGCAAATGGAGTTTGAAACCTTGAAGATGAAACTTTCAGACACTATTTCAGAATTCTTTGATCAAGTAACTGCAATAAGGAACAACATGAAAGCACTTGATGAAAATATTGAAAATAAGACAATACTCTAGAAAATATTGAGATCCATGACTCCAAAGTTCAAGCATATAGTTTGTATGTTAGAAGAACGTGCCAATACAGAAGAGATGTCAGTAGATGAGTTGCATGGCTCCTTACTTGTCCATGAGAAGATGATGAATAGGTATGAACAAGAAGAACAAGTTTTGCAAGCTAAATCACCACTCCAAACCAGCCAACCAAAGGTAGAGGTTCTGCTCATGGTAGAAACCTGAGAGGTTGAGGAAGAGGAAATGTTAACACCAACGAAGGAAGGGACAATTTCAATAAACAAACAAACATGCAAAATCAAGGACGTGGAAGCAATCAAGGTCGAGGACGAGCACGCGATCGTGGTCAAGATCAAAGAGAAGTTAGAAACACAAACAAATGTTATATCCAATGCTTTAATTGCAAAAAAATGGTCATTTCAGCTATGAACGCTGGTCCAAACCTCCAAAGGAAGAGTAGGTGCATTATACTAAAGAAAAAGATGATCGATTTAATGAGACAGTATTGTTTATTTGTGATATTGGAGAAAACCAAAGCTGTATATGGTACTTGGATACCAGAGCAAGCAATCACATGACTGGAAATAAGGAATTGTTTTTAGATTTTGATGATTCTTACTGGTCAACAGTTAAGTTTGGAAACCACTCAATGATTGAGGCTGCAGGAAGAGGAAGAGTACCGATACAGAAAAAAGATTGGAAAATAGATTACATCGCTGATGTATTCTATGTTCCAAAGATGAAGAGCAACGTTATCAGCTTAGGTCAATTATTGGAAAAAAAACTATGACATCAGACTGAAAGATGGGCATTACATAGTGAAGAATGCTTGAAATTGTGTCATAGCTTGAGCCAAAATAATAAGGAATATGATGTTTCCTTTAAATGTTCAAGAAGTCAATTTGCCATGTCTTAGTGCAATTGCTAAGAATGATACTTGGCTTTGGCACCTAAGATTTGGTCATTTGAACTTTAATGGGCTGAGATTGTTACAACAAAAGAACATGGTGAAAGGACTACCATGTATAGAGCAACCAAAAGAAGTATGTAGAGAGTATGCTTTGGGAAAGCAACATAGGATCCATTTCCAGTTAGAAAATGAAAAAGAGCAAGGTTCCCATTGGAGATTGTGCATTCTGATATATTTGGGCCGATAACTCCTGTATCATTTGGAAAGAAAAGATACTTCTTCACTTTCATTGATGATTACAGCTGCAATACATAGGTTTATTTTCTCGAAGAGAAATCTGAAGCACTTGCAGCCTTTCAAAAGTTCAAGGCTTCGGTTGAAAAAGAAAACGGCCATTACATCAAAATCCTTCAAACTGATCGTGGTGGTGAATATTCTTCCGAAAAATTTATGCAATTTACTCAACAAGAAGGAATCAGGCATCAGAAAACAGCAGCTTATACTCCACAGCAAAATAGAGTTGCTGAAAGAAAGAACAGGACTATCTTGGATATGGTTAGAAGTATGTTGAAGACGAAGTCGTTGCCAAAAGAATTGTGGGCTGAAGCAGTTAATTGGAGTGCATATATTTTGAATAGATGTCCAACAAAAATTGTAAAAAAATATGATACCGAAAGAAGCATGGAGCGAGCAGAAGCCAAATGTTCATGATTTAAAAGTTTTTGGGCGCATTGCTTATGCACATGTACCAGATGAGAAGCGCAAAAAACTTGATGATATAAGTGAAGTTTGTGTCTTCATTGGGAAGAGCAGTATTTCCAAAGCTTATAAATTGTTCGATCCAAAGACGGGCAAAGTGGTAATTAACAGAGATGTCATCTTTGCCGAAGACGAAGAATACGATTGGACAAACAATAAAGGAAAGGGCGTGGCTTTAGACTTGTCAGATTCAGCAGAAGCTTCAATGCCAAGTCAATTTGAGCCGTCGACAAGTACAAATACAACTAGTAGTAGTGAAGTAGTTGTTCCAAGATTTAGTGAAGCAGAAGCGAGATCAAAAAGGATTAGAAGACAACCAGCTTAGATGAAAGATTATCTAATTAGCTCTGATAATGATGACGATAATGATGAGCCACTGGCTCACTTTACTTTATTAGCTGAAAATGATCTAACAGAATTTGAAGAAGCTGCAAATGATGAGATATGGCAAAAAGCGATGCAAGAGGAAATCAATTCTATTGAGAAAAATAATACATAGGAGCTAACTGGTCGTCCAGAAGGAAAGAAACCTACTGGAGGCAAATGGGTTTATAAGACAAAACAGAATGCAGAAGGCAAGATCGAAAATACAAAGCGAGACTTGTTTCAAAAGGCTACAAGCAAAAAGCAGCAATTGACTATGATGAAGTCTTTGTGTCAGTAGCAAGACAAGATATGATAAGGTTAGTGCTCTCATTAGCTGCTCAAAACTCTTGGCCAGTTTTTCAGTTAGATGTGAAGTCTGCATTTCTCTATGGAGAATTGCAAGAAGAAGTGTATGTGGATCAACCCCCTGGATTTGTGAAGAGAGGCTGTGAAGAGAAAGTATACAAGCTCAAGAAAGCACTATATGGTCTTAAGCAAGCACCACATACTTGGTATAGTGGGATAGATTCCTACTTTGCGAAATTGGGATTTTCAAAATATCCTTATAAGCATATGTTTTATGTGAAGAAAGAGAAAGATAGAAGAATAACTATTGTATGCTTGTGCATGGATGATCTGATTAATACTGGAAGCGACTCAAAGATGCTTGAAGAATTTAAAGAAAAGATGAAGATGGAATTTGAGATGACTGATATGGGCAAGATGAGTTATTATCTGGGTATTGAAGTTCAACAAGATGACTATGGTATTTTCATATCTCAGAAGAAGTATGTAAATGAAGTACTAAAAAGGTTTAAAATGGAGAAAAACAAGCTGGTAAGCAAACCAACCGAAGTTGGATTGAGGCTGATGAAGTCAGATGGGAGTGCAAAGGTCGACAACACATATCACAAGCAGATTGTGGGAAGTCTGATGTAATTAACCACAATAAGGCCTGATATTATGTTCGCAGTGAGTCTCATCAGCAGATATATAGACTCACCTACGAATATACATCTTCAAGCAGTTAAAAGAATCTTACATTATCTAAATGGAACAAGAGAATTTAGAATATTTTACAAAAAAGAAAAGGCCTATCTAACAGGTTTTACTGATAGTGACTATGCAAGCGACATAAATGACAGGAAAAACATGTCTGGGTATGCCTTTTTCTTTGGAAATGCAGCAATTTCATGGTCATCAAAGAAGCAACCAATTGCAACATTGTCAACAATAAAAGCAGAGTATGTAGCAACAGCAGCATGTGCCTACCAAGCAATATGGCTATGCAATCTACTTGAAGAAATGAATTTCGTACAAAAAGAGCCAACGAAGATTTTTTGTGACAACAAGTCAACCATTACACTTGCAAAAAATCCAATCTTTCATGGATGAAGCAAATATATAGATGTCAGATTTCATTTCCTTCGAAAACTGATAAATGAAAAGGTCATTGATATTGTCTTTTGCAAGACTGAAGATCAAATAGCGGACATTTTCACGAAGGCGCTAAAGAAAGAGACCTTTTTGAAGTTAAGAAGATTGCTTAGCATGTGCACCAATGAAAATTCGGTTTAAGGGAGAGTGTTGAAATATAAACCAAATTTACAAAATTGAAAAATAAGAGATAAGGTATGCCAAATCATGCTAACTATTCGCCAACTCGTGCCAACTCGCAACTTGGCCAACTAATGACAACTCATGACAACTAATTACAACCAAACACCAACTCAGTGCCAACTCAGCGCCAACTTGTGATAACTCATGACAATTCAGTGCCAACTTGCAAGTTTTGGGCTACTAGCCATTACAAATAGGTGGGATGAGTTCTTTTGTAAGAAGCATGTGATAGAGAGATAGAGAAGTGATAGAGAGTACTCGTGTGAGAGTAGAAACTCTGAGTACTCGTGTGAGAGTAAAAACTCTGACGAGTTGTTCTAGTATAGGAACCAGAGTATAGAGTTGTAACTTTTTATAAGAATAAAAGAGCAGTAATATCTTTTGTTCGCTTTGTGTGATTGTACTTTTATTTGAGAAGTTTATTTAAATAAATATTGCTAGAGGGCCCATTAATCGCTTCCCAACAGTATGGCCATAGTGGGTGGTGTAATCCGTTCCATCTGTGGCATCTCGCAAATACTATTGAAATCGAGCTTCCGGCAAACTGTATTTCTTACATGGATTCATGGTTATTCTACAAAGGAATTAGGATTTTCGTTTTCTCCATACATAAATGCATTTGCAAGAGATCAACTGCAATGACACCGTGGATGCTCACCAAGACGACATGCGGAGCGAGGACCTTTTGCAATGAAAATCTTCATTTTTGGACTCTGAAAAACAATGAATATTATAATAAAAGATATTTTCTCAATTGACTTGACAATTTTAGAATCGTTTTTCTTTTACTAGAAAGATGCACATGTGTTGCATTCTTTTGTAAATTGGTTGAAAATATTTGATTTTTATTATTATATGTATATTCTGTTCATGAAATAGAAAAATTCTATAGGATGATAAACAAATGTAATTTTAACTAATAGCTCGTCTTTGTCTTTGGGAATATTTAGTAGGTTATTTTAGTAATAACTGAGATTTGACAACAGCTGAGTGTGACATCCAAAGTGGGCTATTTTTTGACAACATGACATATAATTACTTTATGTATCTAGAAAAAAAAGTACAATTACTTTATTGCGCTCCCCTTGATCTGATTGATATCTTGTATATTGCTTGACTTTGATGAGTACTCTACAAACATAAGTAAAGGAAAAAAATTTTTATTTACTTGGATCAATTGAAATTACTTAAAGAATATTTCTTACCAGTAGAGTTTTTATCGTGAATTTTGATATATATGTGTTTGCACAAATTTCGTAGTAAAAATTATGCAACAAATAGAAAATTAAAGAAAATTACAACTTCGGAGAAAATATTATTCCCCCGATTCTTCCTTCGAAAATTTGAACTTGAGATTTGAATTTAAGATTTAAAACTTGAAGCCGATTCTACACATTGATCTTCCTTGAGCATAATCTCGTCTTCAATAACCTTAATTCAAAGGACTTCACGCCTTGTTTTCGAATCAAACGTAAAACTTGGTTAATTTCTCAACAAACGCCGGGATCTTCTTGGACTAGGACTTGGATTTGAACTTTAATAAATTTTGGAGTAAAATACTTCGCATGATCTTCTTCGAGCTTGGAATCTTCCTCTAGTAACGTTAATTCGAGGATTTCGCGGCTTGATCTTGAATCAAACAATAAAATCTTGAAGAACTTGCGACGAATGTCTTGATCTTCACTTGGAACGCCGTAGATCTCTTTCAAACTTCATAGAGAGAACTTCCGGGACTACCTTCAACTCTTCTCTGGCTTGAATGACTTGATGTCTGGAATGAGCTCTAAAGCACCCTTTATATAGATGTTTGGGCCTAAAACTCCTAGCCCATTTGAACTTTTTTTGATAATATCCAAATAATTTATAACTCAATTAAATATCTATCTCTTTAATTTGATCTTATCCAAAAGAAAATATCAATTCAATACTTTGATTTGATTGGCTCATATACGCAATTCAATTGAGTTGGGACTTCATTGACCGTAGGATTTGATTTGATTGGTTGTAACACTTCATTTCGACCCTTGACAGTATTTGATTCGCCCAATAATTAATACTGAAATATTAATTAAAATTAACTATTTATCTTTTAGAACTAATTTAGTAAATTCCAAAATAATAAATAGAAAATTCTAAATTAACAATTGTCATGTTATTCTCCACGTGTCATTTTGTAATTGGGCAAAAAAAAGTTCGTCTACAATATGTTTTCAAAGTCCATGAAATTATAAGCAAGGTTTTGGTTGCAATCAGATTTTTTTTTTTCAATTCATGAATCTCTGAGCATATAGGATCACAAATAATCAAACCTAACAAAATTTAGCATCAAAAATAAAAATTTTAGTAGAGAAACAAGTTTGATTGAAAAAAAAATAATAGAACATTGACTTGTTTACTGTCAAGGAAACATTTGTACTCTTAGGAGCCACTGAATTGGCCAAACTTGGCAATTGCGATTTCAAGAACGAAATCATTATAGATCCAGGGTATATTTTAGAATGAGCTGTTGACTTTTTATTGTTTCCATTTACTATTGTTCCTCATTTTCTTGTTTTTCTTCACTAAATTTATATATTCTTGCTTCTCTATAGTGTTTAGATGGGCTTATTTTCTCTTCATCCTACATCGCCTTCTTTGTTGTGATACACATGTCATAGTACGTACTATGTAGCAGCATTTCAGACATTGTGAACGTATATAAGAAAGTATCAACAAGATTTTTCTAAATAGCTCTATATATTCATGTTTTAAATATGTATTAAAATAATCAATAGTAATAATCAATAAAAAATCAACTATACCTGAAGATACATTCAACTTGGGGATTTGTTGATGCATTACCGTTTTTGAAACTGCTTCAACAAAACAGTACAATTAGAATATGTGAATTCTGGTGAACTAAAATAAAAAATACATTTGTAAAGATAAAACTTTACATATTATTTTTATAATCACATAATCTATGAAATATAGTTCATAATTCTGTCTTGGTTCCTTTATTCGTAAGAAAAATTCATTTGCTTAACCATTGATTAAAATAGAGAATTATTGGGTCAGTTACAAGAGTATATCATACACAGTCATCTCATTATTTCAATAGATACAAATACCGTTAACCTTGGAGCCCAAATTTCAACCAAAAAATAAAAGGATAAAGTGCATCTACATACTCTCCCTATAATGTGCCTAATCGGCTAATATCTCCTTGTTAAAAAAATCTAGCTAATAGCACTCCTGTGTTTTTTACAAAAAAAAAAAAAAAAATGCAATTGACCATTAAATCCAAACGAAATTGCGCCCACATAAAATAAATTCAAACGCTATTGTGAACGAAACCATTTTTTAGTTCCTCTCACTTTGTTTGAATCATCCTATTTGCTAAACCCTGAAAGTTGGATATTTCTACCTAAAATCTCAATTCATAAACTATTCATTTGCTATAAAATCATCACTTAACTTGAGAATTTTGATTGTCAAAAGTTAAAATAACTTAAGAAGGAAGAGTAAAATTGACATTTCAATAATCAGATGACAATTATACTCACAAAATAAGTATGTATAAATCACCTCTTGAATTTAGTGGTTAATTGCAATTTTTTTAAAAACACAGGGGTGCAATTAACTAAAATTTTTCTTTACGAAGGGATATTTACCAATTAGGAGTATCATAGAGGTAAAAGATGCAATTTACCCAAAATAAAATATAATACACTATTTTGATTTTTAAACGAGTAATTGTACAAGGATCAAATATGTGTCATGCAAATTATAGTGAATGCATGATTTGATATTTCCTCATTTCAAATTTGTATAAAAGTATATGCCCAATTCTTTCCTTTACAGGGTTAATTACATCAATATGAAACAATAAAATTACCAACTCCTTTCCCCTTATTTCCAAAGTTACCAATACATTCGCCCCGAGAATAATAGGTTTACGAAATTGCTTCCTCTGTCAGAGTTTCGGATGGAAAATACTGAAGTCAGGAAAAAAAAAATTAAGTAAACTTCTTAGTTTGCCCCTGAACCCTTTGTAAGATTTTGTAACTTGAAGGGAGTTTAATTGTAATGTACTTATAGTCAAGAGGTTAAAAATGAAATAGAAAACTCTTATTGTTGTAGAGCCATTGAAACTAATTAAAAAAATATTGTCGTTTCTACAAAATTTATGGGCATTCTTTTATATATGAGATGAGAAGAGTTAGTGTCCATTAATATCTTTGTCACACATATAAAAATATTTGCTCAAGTAATATATGCAACAAATATAATTATAGCATCAATTTACATACTATATATACCGGTTAGTGATATTATTTTTTAAATTAATATATTTAACCAAGTGTTAGTAGCACCATAATGTAATTTTCATTTAATGAAATATTTCATAAAAAAGCAATTCAAGTGAATTTTTATAGGTGACGAGTATTGCATTGGAATAATTATTCATGTAACAACTCCTATTACATAACATATATCGCACTTGTATTTTTTAAAATATAACATTTATCCCTCTTTGTTTACAAAGACATCCGTTTAACTATAGAAACATTACAAATATATTTAAGTATTTTTTAAAAAATTACTAAGATGTCAAGGGCAAAATGATTATTTAATAATTGAATTATTTTTCTAAAAAATTAAATCAAGAGTAAAATGGTCAATTTATTACTTTCGTTTAAGTTTTCTAGCAGGCATTTTTAAATGGCAGGAGATCCCATATGCAATCTACCCTTTCTTATATTACCTTTTATGTTTGTTTTCCATGCAATTTATTGTCTAAGAATACTTATAATATATTGGTTATTTCATTGTACACATATCTTGTAGTGATAATTTTATTAGTATAAATATCTAATTCAATTATTATGCTATTGTAATAATAGCGTACAAAGCGACCATCAAAATTTCTAAAAAATTCTGAAAAAGATAAGATGAAAAGAAAAGGGAGAAAAGAGAGAAAAAGAAAATAAAAAGTAAATGAACGCAAGATAATTCAACACTCGAGTCGTCTGATTATGCCCTTTTAACAAAGCTTTACATATCTATTTCTTGTGCAAATACTTTTACAGCATAGTGTTTTTGTTCATAATTATTATTTCTTGTTTACCGTTTTATGTGATCGATTATTGCAGTGGCAGGCAACTACGCTGGAAAGATTGCAACCAAATTCGCCAGATACAAATTGAGCTAACTCCAAATCAGAAAAAACAACTTGAAACCTACTCAACGTTCAAACATAATCAACCAATGTGACATAGTTGTCATACAAGTTGGTCTGCACATTAATGCCCCTTCCTCAAAGTCCACCAAGGGTAAATAGAGAAAATTTTAAAGCCTTTTTACTTTTCTTATTTTTTATGTTTTTTGAAAAATTAATATAAATGTCTGCATAATCTTGAAATTTGTGAAAGATTCTAATTAACTAATTTAATGTTTATAATATTTCGTAGCCTTTGATTGAATTTACCAAAATATTATATGCTTTGAAGACTTTACATTGGATCTAGCTAATGAGAACATGTTTTTTCTTAATGTGAGCAGGTAGCTTTTTACTTCGATAAATAGTTCTTATTTTTATCTATTTATGTATTATTCTTTTTTGTTTTCTTTTTGAGAACAAATAAATGATTCTTTCATTACTACAAAAGTATACAATTAGAAGCAAATATTTAAAGGAACATTTCAAATTGTCTCCATTAATTATTAAAATAGACAAGTTGATATTATGTGCCCTTAAATGGTATTATTATAGATTTAGGGGCCTATCCATAGAGGCCAAGTTTTCAATAGTCTTTAAATGAAAGGTAAAAGTTCTATGGCCCATTAGGGGTTTATTAACAAAGGCCCATTTCATATTGGCCCATAAAAGACGGAACAAAACTTGAATTATTTCAGCCCATTTTGGTTTTAATTAAAAAAGTTAATTAAAGAAAGATAACGGGAAAATCAGGAAAGCGGAAGGAAAAAAGGGAGGACAACGGGAAAATCTAAAAACATGTTGTAGAGAGGGCGATGTAGAAGAAGAAGCTTTTGGCTGAAAAACGTTATAGCCTCTTCAGCGTTTTTTTATTTTTCTCTCTTTTTTTTCTGTAACAAGTCAAAATAAAAAGCATATTAGAATGAAGAAATAGTGAACAAACG
>JACFYI010002876.1:278265-297214 GCA_014898755.1 Handroanthus guayacan
ACCCGTACTCGTACCGGGTACCGGTACCGTACCCGTATCCATGCAACATAGATCCAGTGTTTACTGTCTCTCCACTGCAATGCTTTACTGCCTGTTTACAATCTACTGAGTGTTTGGCCAATATCGGTTGTTGTCTGTTGTCTGTGTGTTGCCCTATTGATTATGTTTTCTTTGCTTGTTAAGTTTTAATTATGGAATCATTTTTTGGGTACTACCATCAAATTAGATGGTCAGATTTATGGTTTATGGTCCCAAGCCTTCCAAATGTTTCTTGTGAATAATTCTACTGTTAATTCTGCTACTTCAGTTATCTCTGAACCTGTAGGATCTACATACGAGGAAGATGATTGCTGGCAGTCATTAGTGTGCTGGCCTTTATTATTTGGACACAGTTAAGACTTTAGGGGGAAAGCAGATTAAAATTTTGTGTAACAAGCTAGGCATTATCAATATCTGTGCTCCAGCTTGAGGGGAGTGTTAGTATTTCTATTATTTTTCAGGACTCTACTATATTCGAGCTACATTAATATTAGGATTTTAATATTCTATTGTTTTAAGATTGTACTTGTCCTTGTCTCGTATACTGTCTAGAAACGTATTTGGAAACTATAAATATTACCGGGGGCAAGTTCCCATAATTTAACATTTGCGTCTACAAGGATAAAGCCAGGTTTGAATAGATGGGTTTTCTATGGGCCTTATGAAGTTATATGCATATAGGGATCCCCAATTAGCTATGTGTAAATGACGTCAACTTGATTGCACTTCTAGGTCTTTATCTGCATCTGCTTCTGTGCATGCATATATCTGCCTACTTTCTCCTTTCCAGATATAGCCATAGTTGCCTGATCTATGTGTATAAATTTTGTATTGAAGCATTGTCAAAAAATTTTGTTGATCAGGTCAACCTATGCAACAACATACCGTGACTCAAAATATGTTCGAGAGAGGGAATTTCTGAAAGCAGTATGAATCTTCAGTCTATAGATTTTGTTCGCCTGATGATGATATATATTTCTTTTAATTTTCCTATTGTCTTATATCTTGATTTTGTGTCTTAACTACTTTCTACGTGTCATTTATCATTGTCCAAATGAAGTATAATTTACTCTTCATGGTTTTCTAAATACTATTTCTATTTTTGTCGTAAACTATTCAGAGTGACGGGTTAAAGGCAACATCTGTAGAATGCATTGAAAATTTTCAACTCTAGTTGTTTTGATGTCTATTTGAAGTTAAATTAGTTAATCATGCCTGGAGGAGATAAATATGCTCCATCAAGGTGTATAATTAGCTCTATTTGTGTTATGAATTGATCCTTGCAGACTATGACAAAGTGATAGTTTTAGTCAACCTTAGATTCCGTAAAATATGGATGTATTATGCATTTCAATTGGCATTGATTCAGTTTGCTAGAAATAGAATATAATTATAGTATGATGCGAATATCAGTACACAATTTTAAAATGTGAAAATTGTATAGTGATTACCTGTACTTCTGTAAACTTATGTTTATATGTCAAGTGTGCAAATCCACCGAATAAAATCGGGTTCATGAAAATATTGAACATTCCTATGCACTCTGTGTCAAAATCTGACCTGCTTTCCTGAAAATTCTACAACATGGTGATGCTTTGATGTGTTGTATCTCTTGTGCCTTTGTCCTGAATCTTGCTTTTTAATATGATGTATGTATTTCGCTTTATGTAATTTGAAGACATGTTGATTCTTCTTTCAGGTTCACAAATGTGTTGCTGGTGGAGGAAAGGTTCTGATTCCTACATTTGCTCTGGGGAGGGCTCAGGTCTTTCTATTAATTTATCATCAGTTTCATCTATGTTTGAGTTGACTTTTCTTAGCATGTGAGAGGCCAATGCATTAGAATGGCACCAGATAAGTGGTTTATTTGTTGTTACGCATCTTAAAGAGTAAGCATTTTCTTTGATACTGAGATTTCTTACAGAGTCAATGTTTCTTGTAATGGATGTTGTAGAGTTTCCAGTTTCTTTTAATTTTTCTATATAGAGCTCTTTTTAAGCTTGAGGGTTGTGACGAATGTTCGACACTGAGTACATCTTGCTGACAACATATTGTTCCTTTGGCATGGAATGATTTTATCTGGCATACGCAAGTTTATTTCCTTCCCTATCCCTTCCTTACAATTTTTTGATTGTTTCTTCCCTGAATATTCTTTTCATTGGGTGGGTTTGTGGGGGACTGGTCGCAATCCTTTCACAATTGACTGACTATGCTTCCCATGTTAACTGTTCTATCTCAAGAGGGCACAATCTGTGGAGTTGATGGAAGAATCATTGCATGGTAGAAGTTTGAAGGAATCTACCATAACAAACAATTTGATGTGTTTACGCTCTACTTTTATTTTTCAATTTGGATTTTTCTTGCTGAGCTTTACATTGGCAAAACATAACGTAGACTCTCTTGGCATTTAATATTTCTATTATGCATTTTCAACAACATTATCCTACAGGAACTGTGCATGTTACTACATGACTATTGGGAGAGGATGAATCTTCAAGTTCCTATATATTTCTCAGCAGGTATACCCTCTACTACTTTTTCATGCTACTTGATTGATACCACTAAGCTATAATCGTGGCATATCTTGCCATCTACAGCAAACTGTGTAGGAGATACTTACCTTTCTCAATTCAAGGATATGCTATATGCGTATGAGCAACAATGAACATTGCCATTTATACACAATTAATCATGGACGAAGGGCAGCAAAAGATGTTAAACTGCACACTGTTAAAATACTGTACAGTACTAGGTGATATGATAAATATTGAGTTTCATAATCACGAAGCATATATGATAATTCAAAATATGAAGCCAGCAAAATCATGCATTGCAAAAAGAAAAAAATAGGCATTTGTTGTTGCTCCAGGTTTTGTATATGTCTGCATTGCTTGAGATCATGCACCTTTTTCTATGTGAGCTCAACTTTATACAATATATTTTTCCAACAATAGGAAAGTTATTTTAGTATTCAGTAATTGTCTTTCATCCATCATATTAAGGTTTATGTTAAACCATTTTTCATTAAGCATTAGATACTGGATGTTCGGATTTTCTGAATTTATAATATTCATCATCTATTTAAGTGACGTGTGCATATCTTAATCTACTGTCCATGGTGGGCTTGATTTATTGTATGTCCATGAGCTTATTTTCTGCAGAATATGTTTTTTCAAAAAGCAGAGAAAACAAATGTTAGATAGGCATTTGTGATGTTCTGAAGTTGACTATCAACTTTCGTTTGGTTGGAAATTCATCAAAGGCAGCATGCTTTATGTTTGCCATCTAAGCTCTTGAGTTGGTAAATTGTTGATAATATTACTCATATGCTTAAGTGACTCGATGCTCAGGTTTGACAATCCAAGCGAATATGTATTATAAAATTCTCATCAACTGGACCAGCCAAAAGGTTAAAGATACTTATGCAGCACGCAATGCATTTGACTTCAAAAATGGTACGTCCAGCATTTTCTGGATTTTTTTTTAGGGATAGGTAGAATTTTGTTTCTAGAGAGGCCCAAGCACCCCCTTCCCCTTCCCAACACAACTATATTGTGGCCTAGGTACTTAAGTCAGCACACATTGTGATCTCTTGCAAATATGCTGCCTGACTTTAATGATTTGTTACACTTCTGAAGCACTTCTGATATGAGAATATATGATGCGCGCATGTGAATGTAAATGCCTGAATATTTATCATCCATGTGCATCTCATTTTTTGAGTCAGGTGAGTTTGTAGAATTAGGAATGTTATCTGCTTGAAATCCCAAAGTCCCGTTCTTAAGTTATAGATATAGATCAAACGGATTGATTAACACTTGTATTTCATGCTGTGCTGCATAACTAAATGACTGGGGCTAAATGGGTATAGATTTGTTTTCTTGGGACCTGAAAGCTAGAGTTGATTATCTGCAAAAATGGATAAATATGACTGTTTAGAGCTTGCATAAATTATCAAAAAAAGAGAAGGAAGATTGATTGGATTATGCCTGAGTAACGAAAGATAGGGAAGATTGACAGGATTGAAAACTTAATGTAGAAAAACAATGACTAGTGGAGGTAATCTTTGTTTCTTAATGTCTAGTGATGTAACTGACTGTTTCAGGCAGATTTGCTGCACATGGTACTTATCTCTCTTGGTGAAAAGCATATGTGACATAATTAAGTAGAGTTATTAAAATCTGGCCGAGAGAATACGAATTCTATCGTCTTTTCTTCTTTTTGTTCATTCTGAGACCTGAAGTATAGTCAAAATTGTATTCTTTAGTTTGTGCTGTCCTACAAAAGATCTTATACACAAGCTCCCATATTATTCCATGAAATGCCAACAACCCACAAATAGGAGAGAAATGGAAGCTTCAACTAGTCATTCATTGATATTGCACTTTTGTGGTTTTATTATCATTGGTGGAAGTCTATCCAACTTGCAGACAATACAGTACTCCACGACTGGTCAAGCTTTTAAATTTAATGTATCACACACGTTTCACAGCGTTGTTTCATATCAAGAAATAGAGTTTTTGAAGCCTTCAATGAACATTATTTCTTTGACATTGGTTTTTTGTATGCATCCTACATACGAGTAAAACATATAGGAGAAGAGATTATAGCTGGAAATTGCTGCTTGCTATATGAACAAAGCTTATGGTGGATTTGATACCTAATAGGCATGTAAAATTAATACATTGAACTTTTTCTTGTACTTGATGATATGTGGTTGATGTGATTTTTGGCATGCAGTTTATACAGTTCCATCCACTCCCGCCTACCCCTCTTCCAGGAAATGAGTTGTAAACTTCAGCAAAATATTAAATTAACTTTTCCAACAAAGAGGACGTCTCATCTTACTTATAGAAACAACGATCAAACTAAACTTTTGTTCTCATTTATGTTCATTAACATCTGTTGTAGATTGTTGATGCCATCAAACATTTATCTCATACTATCTTAACTTTTGTGTATTAATAAATATGTTGAAAGATCTCATTGCAAGTAAACTAACATACGATTGTTGCAGTGTTCAGTTTTGATCGTTCCTTAATAAACGCTCCCGGACCTTGCGTTCTTTTTGCTACTCCAGGAATGATTAGCGGCGGTTTCTCACTTGAAGTTTTTAGGCATTGGGCTCCATATGAAGAGAATCTCGTGACACTGCCAGGGTATGCTTTAGTTTTATTGATAGTTGAATTTCTCATATTTCTTAAGAATAAAACGTTAAGATGGTTGGGTGACTTTCCATGAATTGGTTCAACAGATAAAAGTACTTTATTTCTATTATAGTTCATTTCATGTTTTCTCTCTTGGAGCTTTCCCTAATTTTGCTTGCTTAAATTAATAAAAAGAAGGGACAGAATTACAAGTGCTAAAAAGAGGAGTTTTCTTTTAGACTAATAGCCCCAGATTTGCTTGTTTGACCAAAGGTCGTTGCTAAAAGATCTCACCCATCAAAAGGGAGAAGGGTTACCGATCTTCCTAAATTATAATTGGACGTATCTGGAAAGTTCTGTTTCTTGTCCACTATCAAATGCCAAACAGAATCTTGAGCTCGGTTCTTTGATATAGCAAGCTTCCACTCTATGCCTTTTTCAGTTTTTCCAAGAAATGCTAGACAAAGGAAAGTTAAAATAAAGAAAATTGAAAACTCACCTTTCTTTGCTACAGGAAATAGTGGGAAAATTGGTTTCTAAAAGTTAAAGTATATAGTAAGTCATTACATGAAATGAAAAGAAAATTAGAGAAGCCAAAGTTTTATCTCCATGAACCCTTATGTCAAAAAGCAATGGAAGTTCCATGAAGCAAACATTAATTTGAACATCTAGAGAAATTAAAATCCCAGATCGGTAAAGTGTAAGGGTTGCGGTCTCTTTATATGGTTTTGGGCAATCTTTACCTCACCAGCTAGCTTTTTGGGTTTAGTTAGGTCCAAGGTCCATTTTCAACATGGTATTAGAGCCAAACCCATTATTGATGTTGGGTTACCCAATGTTGTTGGGCTACCCGTTTCATGTTAGTCCATGCTTTAGATGTTCGTTTTTGGATGTGCGGGGGTATGCTAGAATCCCGCATCGGTAAAATGTAAAGGTTGTGACATCTTTATGTGATCTTTGGCAATCCTCATATCACAAGTTAGTTTTTGAGTTAAGTCCAAGGTCTATTTTCGACAAAATCAATAGAATGCATGGACTGTTTGATCTAGATTTTTTGAAATTGATAAAACCATGAATAAGTTAACAAACTATATTAGCTTTCTCTTTGAATCGTCATACACTTCTCCAACCATCAACAACTGGCCTTCAAAGACCAATTCTGTTTTTTGTCTGCCTGTACATGTGTATGTATAGAGGTTTTTTGGTTGGGTGGCAGAAGAGGAGTCTGAATTTGAGGAGGAAATACAATGGATGTGAACATGAGTAGAGGAACGATTCATATGGTTTTTTTCTTGGGTTGGAGAATAAAGAAAGCCACTGACAGATGGGGCCAATGAACTTGTGCCGAACATTTCCCTACTTGGCACCGAAACATGTAAAAGCATTTTGAATGGGGTTTTCCCTCATTTTCCCTGCCAAAATTTCATCCAAAACATATTGCAATTCTCATATTCATATTCTCATATCCATGAAACTCAATATTGTTATTATGAAGGGGTTGCAAAGATATCAATATTTGATATTTAATATTTGGGACATATTCCGTTTATGAATGTTGATGTATTTCATTTTGTCAGTTCTATAGCTGGCGAAATCTACTTTTCATCCACAACACTTATTGATGGTTTATTATTTAATTCATTTCTTTGGATTTAATACGTGGTCAATCTAAATTGCACTCCTCAGCACTTGTAAGCGATTTCTTGTTTAGTTATGTTCTCAATTTACTGACTGCGTCAATTTAAATTGCACCCAAAGCATGCTTTGACTGTTTATTATCTATCTTAAAGTTTATCTACCCATACACAAAAGGTAAATTGAGTTATATGCATTCAATGTGTTCTGGTGTGTTGTGTCTCTTGACCTCACAAATAGTTGGACCAAGGCTGCTTTTGTTGTGCGTATTATATGTGAAGCATTCAAAAACCTTCAAAATATACCTTGATGAGTTGTTTTACTTCTCCAGTTTTAAGAAAGTAGAGCTTAGATAATGATTACAGCTCTGTCAAGCTATTATTTCACCTTTTTCCATGTTTACAACTTTGAGCTAACTTGATTCTTATTGGTGTTCTCATCAGATATTGTGTGGCGGGAACTATAGGACACAAACTAATGTCAGCCAAAATACCGACTCAAATTCAGCTCGATGAGGATGTCCCAATTGATGTCCGATGCCAGGTTCCTACTCTGCTCTATATAACTTTTACTGCAGTTAAAATTACTTTTGGAACTATTTGACTAACCATTTAATTAGAAGTCAAACTGTCATGTTATATATATATATATATATAATATCTTTTATTCTACGATTAAATCATAGTCATACTTAACAATGTTCCACTCTCCTCCTTCTGTCCTTTTATTTTTCTTTTCTCCACTGCAGATTCATCAATTATCTTTTAGTCCTCATACTGATGCCAAAGGAATTATGGATCTTGTCAAGTTTCTATCCCCAAAGCATGTGATTCTTGTGCATGGTGAAAAGCCTAAAATGGCTACACTCAAAGAAAAAATTGAGTCTGAATTGGGAATACAATGTCATTATCCCGCAAATAATGAAACGGTGTGCATTCCTTCAACTCATCATGTAAAAGCTGGTGCCTCTGATGCATTTCTGCGGAGTTGTTTGTGTCCAAACTTCAAGTTTTTGAAAACAGACTTTGGACGAGGTTCCGACTTGGATGATGATTTCCCACAGGTGCTAGCTTCAAAGTTCAAATGCTATACCATATTATTTATTTTTTTTTAACTTTTTCCAATAGCATAACTAACTCACTCTGTCGTGGGCGGTGGGAAATTATGAACTTAATTTCTTTCTTATATTCCTCTTGGTTTTTGTTCCTTTTCAGGGTGATGAATGCCGCAGCACCGTACAACCTGGGGAAGAAGGCAGGTGATTGCGGGCTTCTCTGCCATATCTTTTGTGTCTACCAGCAAGGATATATGATGCCTTTAATTATGTAACAAGTAATTCTGTAAGCATCTATTTAAGTTTTGTTGCGGTAACTTGTAACATACTGCATTCTGGAATTAATTATTAATTAATTAATGTTGATCTATTATTAAGTAGTAGACTAGTAGTCCATATTTCTGCTGAACAAGCTTTCCAGTGAGTATGTCCATAGCTCTGGGAAGTGGGAAGTGGTTCTCTTTTCCTGGCCCTTTTCAATTTTTATGAGGCAAGCAACGCCCCTGTGCAAAAATTTTGTGTCATTTTTATGCGTGAATAAATATGTTACCAAGTATGAAGCCCAAGTATAAATATGTCATGGACTGAATATTCAGGAGTAGATGTCCATTTGCCTGCATGATAGTGCATGCATGTTGTAACTTTGGATATTACCTACTCGATATTTCTGTCCACACTTGCATTTATCTGAATAGGACTGTTGTGTGCATTGCTGGTTGGCTAGTGCTGTTAATTGTCTCATATGATCATTTGCCTTGGCTGTTGGTATGTGGCTGGAACCTGGGTGGTTGGGAAGCTGCCTGGAATTATGTCTATTTAAATTGACCGGTTGCTGTCCACCTGACCCTTAGCCTGACACTTCGACTGATCATTCATTCAGAGAATACTATCATTTCACATAAATTTCTTCACTATTTAAATCATAAAAAAGGTAAGGCACGATTCATGGCAATCAAAGATGATCTATCTGAAGCCTATGACCGCTTGGATTGGAATTTTACCCTCTGTATTCTCAAGAATCTCGGTTTCTATCAGAAATTTCTTAATTGGATTGGCCAGTGTATTTCCACTGCATGTTTATTGGCTTTTATCAATGGCTCTCCTTTTGGATTCTCCTCGTCGACCATAGGTATTCATCAAGATTACCCACTTTCCCTGTATCACTTTATATTTGTAAGGAGGCGTTGTCCCATCTTATTTTTCATGAAGAGACCCTCTGTGGTTTTAAATGTGTCAAAATCAATCGCGCAACTACTATTTCACACCTACTCTGCGCGGATGATCTTACTTTTCCTTGTCTCGCTAACTGTGTCGATGCTACTTCCATTCATGCTTATCTGCTTAAATTTGGTTCTTGGTTGGAAAAAAAAGTAAATAAAAAAAAAAAATCAATTGTGATAAATCTTTCATCCATTTTAGCTGGAATGTGGTCATGGTCCCAAGAATGCGACTAAAGATATCATTGGAATTAGTGAATGCATTCATATGTCTAAGGACTTGGATTTCCATTTCTGTAAATCTGAACTGATGCAGGATGATTTCCAAGGTATTATCGATTGGATTGATGGCAAACTCAATGGTTGGATAGCATAAAGCTGTAAAACAGTGGCCCAATCTATCCCTGCATATATTATGTCCTCTTTCCTTCTTCCCAAATATGAATGTGATGAACTAGATGCGCTTATGCGTAGGTTTCGGTGGGGCTTTGAGCAAGACAAGAAAGGTCTATCCCTCAAAAACTAGGATTCTCTTTGCTCCCCTAAAAACTGTGGTGGCTTGGGTCTTAGGAAAATGTCGGAATTCAACTCCACTCTTTTTCTCGAAACTGTCTTCGCAGGCGGTGGCTCCCGCTAGCCGCCTTTGGGTTAGTTTGTTGAAATCCGAAGTACATGAATTGTGATTTGTGAGAGTTTTTCTGACTACCAACGCCCTTAGACTATCTCTTTTCTTTGGAAGGTATTTCTAAATGAAAAGAGATCATCCTCCATGGTGCTTGATTAAAAATTTGCATCAACTCTTCTATTCGTATTTAGTCGATCCCTGGATTCCAAAGGCTCTCTCTTTTAAGCCAGGTCCTCTTTATCCAAGTGATCTTAATCTTGTTAATTTCAATTTAGTTCGAAGTCCACTGGCTGGTATCTTAAATCTCTTAATCAGTATTTCCTCCTGACATTCGGCAACTTATCCATATATCCTTGGCGCAGTAGAACCCTCATTTAGTTTGGACTCTGTCGAAGTTGGGGATCTTTTCGACTAAATCGATGCACATGTTCTTATCTAAGCAAAGATTCTCCCTTTCAAATAACTTAAGATTAGGTCGAAAAGGCTCTGGGGTGCAAAGCTTCAGGCCAAGCACAACCACTTCCTTTGGCAGAACTTCCATAATTTTCTCCCGATTATGGATAAACTCGATTAGATTTTCCCCATCAAAAGTCTACTTTGCGTTCACTGTGGCATGGAAAATGAGTTACTCAAGCACTTTTCCTTAGATGTTTCTTCGCCTCTCAGGTATGGTTAAAATCGTTTTGGAATTCAGAATTGACCTTTTTCAATCTTTTCAGATTAGGGACTGGCTCAATTTGCTACTAAACACAGATGTCGGCCTCCTCCCAACTTTTGGCCTTTGGAATCCATTCTCGCCTTTTGCACGGTGGCCTTGGAGAATATTCGGAAACAAAGGAATCTTGTGATTCAGCGGTAGGATACTTCAAAAGTGTAGGAACTTGTGCCATTCATCGAAAAATCAGCCCAGGACAAACTCAGCCCAAATGCTCAAGAGTCTGTCTTCTACATGCCTAGGTGCCCATGAATGGACAAAATCAAAACCTGACTGGACGAAAATTATATTGGATGCAGCTTTCAAAGATGAGTCCGCCACTACCGCTAGTATCTTTCGTGATGCTAATGCTTCTTTCATTTTCAACAGTGCTCAGAATTGGCCCACAAGAAACGCTACTGTGGCTGAGATTTTGGCATTAAGGGAGGCGGTTTTCTGGGGCTGATAAATTCAAGCTGGGTTCTTGATTTTTGGACAGTGACTCTGCTAATGTTATTGGATGGATCAAGCAAATTATCGAGGGTGTGAAGTGGACGATCCAACCCTTTGTTAATGAGATTCAAAAGTTTTGGAACAATTGGCCTATATGGAAATCTAGGTTTATTTCTCGGAATTGTAATAAGGCATCTCACCATTTCGCTCAGTGGGCCAAAAATTGTGATTTTTCTAGTTCAATTCCTTTTCATTTGATCCCTTGTAGTGTTTTATGTGATGGAGGCGCTCCCCATTGTAGACTCTCCTTTGTTGCCTTAATGGCTTAATGCATGTCCATTTATCAAAATAAAATATAAAATAAATAATAATAATAATAATCATCATCATAAGCCACTAGTCTTGTTTGTTTTTATTCTCCTAAAGTAAAATTAAATGTTTAAATGTTCCTCCAAAATATATCTTTTCTTCCTAAAATTCCTACCAAAAATTCTAATGATTTGAGTCCCATTATATAAATCAAATACGCGTTAACATATTTCAATCGCTAAAGATTTGCTTATGTTCTACTGAATAGCAAGTTACCTTTAACACAATTGGTTGGAGGTAAACGTTTGTATGGATGGACCGCGCAGCATCTGGAAAAATTGAATGGACCCCAGCATCCGTGCATGAAAAAAACACAATTAAGCATTTGTTACCTCCTCCGAAATATATGGGTGACAGATCAACTCATATTTTCCAACTCAACATTACATATAATTGCAGCATTAGTTAGATAATATTCTGCACCACCTACCAACCTATATAACTCACTAGACATTCATCTACATAGACATGGCACGTCGGAGGCTTGTTTTCGTATCTGCAGGTAGGAATGCTTACACGTCCGAGGCATTTACTTTGGGTTTTCTGAGGCAGCATTGGGCTCCACAAACTCCCATTGAGGCCTACGAGCATTAGAAGATGAGATTCCATTGTGCAAAATGGCCTTGAGCCACTTGATCTTATTTACATATTCCTCCAAGTCCAGAATTGGTGCTTCAAGTGTGTCGGATCGCACTGAATTAAGAGTGTTTCCTCCACTAGCTCTATCCTTCAGGGGACACCTGAAATTATGTTCCTCTTCAGCAACTGAAGTCTTCATCTCCATTGTTCCCATGCTCTTCACTTCATCTGAAACACCTATCGAATTGGAGGAATCTGAAACAGCTAATGAGTTGGAGGAAATTGGGGGAGATAAAGAAAATCCGACTGATGATCCCCTTGTCCCCTGATTACTCTCAGTTTCTTGACCTATATTATCGGTATCCATATTTTGAACTCTGCCAACACCTGCAATGGCTCAATGTCAGCACTATTTATCAACAGGACGGGAAAATGCAAGGATTAAAATAAGAAACAAACAGCATGTAATTAGCAGCGTGGTTTAAAACTACTAAATTACCACATTTTAAATAGGATTTTCAGCTTTATAGTTAATTGCAAGTATTAGGCTCCAAAGACTACTTTTTCCCTACGAGGGTACACTTAAAAGGGGTGGACCATGGTCCATGCAGATTCGGCAAAAGCCACAATAAGCAAACCTAGATGAAACGGTCAAGCTAAGAGATAGACTAAGCTTTTAACTATGCCAATCTCAGCCAGTATTCAAACATCCATCTAAAACCAGCCAATACCATCTAAGCTTCATTAAGCTTTATAAAGGGTTCCCCAAGGCACTATTGGGACAGTAATGAACCGCATCTTATCTCAACTAAAATGTTCAGACAAGTCCTTGTTAAACTAGAGTTGACAGACACTAGTTTGCCTAAGCCGAATTATGAACTAGTTACATTTGGGTGGGTGAAGAGAGTTTCAAGTCATTTGGTTTTGGGCTTCAGAACAGAAAAATAATACCAATTTATTAATGAAGCTTCATAAAAATTCTTACAAGTATGAAAATTCATGATACTATGGAAACAAGAATTCTCTGTCTGTTCCACTTTCTGGCAAAATCAACTAAAACCAGAACAATGCCGAAATCCAAAACTACAATAGAGAATTTGTTTTACACGCAATTAACCAGGATCACTTTGATCATACAAAATCCAGAACATGGATTTATCAATTACCGTCTAAGTTTGTTCTTAAGCCCAAGGCCACCTGGATTCCTTATGTTCTTATGCCCCAAGCTCACCCAATTAATAAATCTAATGCTCAAAGTACAGAAACAAGAAGCTATAATAATTTTCTTGGCAGGAAAAATCAAAATCATTATGAAAGCCGACCATGGAAAGATGACTTTCATTTTCCAGATTCATGCTGTAGGCAAAGGTCTGTTAAAAGTAAAAGCACACTCTGACTCTGGTACCAAACGGAATCAGCACTCAGGTCAAACAGCTACCCATACAATGCACCTTCATGTGGCATTCTAACAGACTTGACATGGCTCCATACTTTCAATTGTAATGACAGGTTCAAGATTGCTCATCATACCTTGATTTAGAGGTCCAATAAGCCGAGCACAACGGTGACCAGTGTCACCTTCCTGCAATGGGTCAGATAAGAATTCCATACATCAAACGGAACATCAGCAAAGGTTAAATCAGGCATCATTCAATAGATGAATGTGGCTGTATATAAAAGACCAGATAATTCAATATACCAGATAATTCAAAAGTGGCTGAGTCAAATAGAATAAGAAACTATATGTTTCATGAGATCTAATAACTTTCGTTGTGCTTCTAGACCTTAAAGCAAATGGAAAGCCAGGAAACATGCAATTTATACAGAAATTACGAGGATGCCTCAACCAATGAAATAGAACATCTTTAAAACATCCAACACCAGAATCGGGGGAAGGGAAATTGATATTAAAAAAAGGGGCAATACATATAAATTAGAAATAAAGGGCTGTCAGTGCTTTCTATTCAATTTACTCTTTTTCTTTCTCTTTTCAATTTATCTATTAAAGTCATGATGAACAACAGCACAAGAGCAATAATATAGGATAAATCAACACATATGGACAGTTTGCTTAAAGTACGACTAAGGGAAAAGACAACATTGCAACTAGAAACTGGACTGCATGAATGTCTATGTACACACACTCAAAACTTCTAAAGCAAACCTCAAATGTGAGATCATGCTTAAAATGCAACCTTAAATACCTCTATGTACTGAAAATAACTTGGTCAAAACCCTCCAAAAAAAGGTCCAATGTGTATGCCCACTCACTGAGCAAACTAGACACTCTCAAACTAACAAAAATAACAAGCTATGACAAGCAACCATGTGCAAAACACTTCAGATTAACAGGAATGTATAAGGAACGGGCAAGTTCCTTGTAAGATCAGTCAAGCTTCAAAGTCAAACATCTCAAAGAAGCAACAAGACTGCTACTTCTACACAGGATATCTCAGATATATGCCCACACAGTGTGCAACTAGAAATAATGATAGAAAAGATTCATATAGACTCAGACATCAATAGGCAATCAATTAAATATGATATTAAACAATTTTAAGTAGCAACCCTTGACATGGTGTATTTTGAAGTATCAAGCATGGAACCATCTACGTTTTTCTAACTTATTGCATGATTTCTCAACAAACATTTCATGTTTGAATGCATCAACAAAAGCGGGCATGTATCCACTTGAAATATATATATATATATATATTTTGCAGGTTAAACACATGGTTCAAGATGATAGGTTGGCATGTCCATGATATTTCAGTTGTCAACTGCACAATGTTCAAAACCCAAAGTTAAAAACACCAAAACAAACATAATTCTTACAATTTCAAACTTAATTTATATCTAGCCTTACTCAAGTCTAGTGGAAGAAAATATCCTAACTCCAATTTAAGTACAAACACAACCACAAAAAATAAAAAAGAAAAAAAAAAAAAAAACCCAACTAGGAGAAGAAGAGGAAAAAGGAAAAAAGATGAGCATCAAATCTCATAAAATCTAGTTTTCCATGCCAAATCAAAACACAAAACCTTGAAAAACAATACTCAGCAACAAGAAAAACAAACTTTACGCCAACAAACACCGGGTACAAGATCTGCAGCAAGAACTGATTCTCCATTCAAATCACAGCAAAACTGCAGTTTCCTGTCCAAATACCTAGCTTATACAAAATCCAAATCCAAGAATAGTGTCTTCACTGCTTACCTTAGTAACAACTCAAGGTTCGAATGCAAGGACACCCCAATGTCTTAATTCATCATTATCAATATTCCCAAACCCAATCTAATTCAAGAATTGACACCAATTATAAAGATAGCATGACAATAGGATATATCAAAATTGAAAAAGATTTGAATATTAAATTTTATAGAAAATAAAATTAAAATTTCCATATTGAATTGAAACTCAATGAGATGAATATTTACTGCCTATTTACTAAATATTTGAAATTCCAAAAATGCGCCAAGATTGGTCCATTCTACATGGCACCATCTCTCTCCTATGCCCTTTCACAGCTCAGTCCTTTTTTTTTTTTTTTTCCCTATTTCAAGAATTATTCTGATTCCGATGTCGGTTTCTTTCTTCTCTATATACATGGTGATGAATTGGGGTCCGTAAATCAAATCAACTATCCAGAGGAAAATGAAATGACGGATCTACAAGAAAAAACATTCATCACTCTGTGAAGGTTTGCAACTTCACATTTCAATCTTTTATCTTAACTCCTTCAAGTATACATGCATATTTTTGTCTTTATTTTGTTTTTATACAAAATATTCGCATACATTCATTAGCCCTTTAATTTACTTTCAATTGTGGGTTTCTAAAACCCTAATTTTGCTAAATTCGAGGTTTAATTTTCATTCTTGGTTTCTCCACCCAACTGTGGAAATTCAGCTTTTGCTCAAGTTCTAGTATACACTAATTATACCATATATCATTAATATTAACTACGAAACATATTTAAATTTCAAATATACTAATTATTAGAATATATTAAATTTAAAATAAGATTTAAATAATTATATAAATAATAACAAAAAACATATATACGCTTATCTATATATACGTATCAGCTATATGGACTTAAGGTAGTCAACAAATGGAAACGTGAATGAATTTTAATCCCCATAGGTATTTGTGTGAGAAGGGAAAGGGACGAGCAAACAGCTGTAGGCAAGTGAGAGAGATAAAGGGAGGTGGATGAAGCTGCAGGTCAGATTGCAACTCAATAGATACTGAATTCACTTAACCTACTCCAATGCAACCAAGTCCACATCAGAAAATGAAAACGGACCTATGCATGGCGGGGTCAGTGGGCTTGAAATGAAATAACCACCAATAATGGATCCCAATACTGTATGATGTGTAAACCACACAAGAAGTCTATGCGGTATGCAGGATATTCACCAACACGAATCTCATAGTTCAATATGCAAATTCAAAAATGTCTCACATTTATGCAGTTCCCAATAAAGGAAGTGTCAGGACAGAAAATATTCAATCATCGGGAAGGAAAGACACATTCTTAATATTACGCAATTAGACAAGAAAGATAACAAACCTGAATAGGTATTGTCCATCCATGTTTCAGAGACCAATCTAAGGATGGGCGTAAATCCTTGAGAAAAACTTCATAGGACAAACCTTCACCATGAGGTGGTAGTTTCAGCTCAATCTAAAGAAAAAAACTCCCAAAATAAAACTATGAGTGAATTATTAGGGCACCATTGTACCAATGATAGCATAGCCACAGCGCAGTTGCAAATTCTACTAAAACTTAATAAACAGCATTATAGTATTTGCATCTTTTAAAATGGTTCTGTATATTCACAATAATGGAAATAAAAACTTCAACTTAAATATTCTAAAACTGCGTTGCAACTCTGCAATGGATAGCAGGGTCAAACTATGGATAATAAAGACTCAGATTTGAATTAGTAAGTACTATAACAGACATTAAATTTTCTCAACAAAAAAAAGTCGTTGGAGAAAGAAAAACTAAGATGATGTAACCTCTTCCACACTCTTTTGATAAATGCTGCATCTATATACCATTCACTTTTGAAAATTAAAAGAGAAAACTATGGCATTCTATAGTATAAATTGTATAATGTAACCCATTAAATTTGACGTGCTCCATTTTGCAAAGAAGTTGAGATACTGAGAAGTGAAAGCCTGGAAGAATTACGGGAAAATACTTAACTCTTTAACATCATTAAGAAATTAATATATCTCATGAGTGTGAAAGAAACCAAAATAAATAGCCCTCCAACTTGTGCAAAGAGGAAGCTAATTAATAATTATCCTTTTTACAGAGAAATACATTACTTCTCAAGGAAAATGAACCATTAAATTACAAGCAGGTCAATGTCAAAAGCCGGGGAAACAGAAAATCAATCAAAGCAAGGTGGGAAAGAATATAGTTAAGAAACTAGACGTATAAAGAGTTCATATATCTGTCTTTTGGAATTATGTTCATAGTGGTGAGTTTTTGCTTGTTTCTCTGATAAAGAAAGAGATTACATATTTAGGGTGCCCAAAACAAATAAAGCCTTATCATGACTAGGCATATTCGGCATTCCATGTGGCTGAAAATTGAGAACTCTAAGGCACTGCCGTTTTAAGTGAAGATCCAACCATTATGTAATATTCACGTTCCCATCTTAGCTAACAAAAAATTTGCAAAAAAATGATTGAGCATTCATTGTCCTTATTTTATCACATGACATAATATAACAGCTCCAATTTGGGACCTGGCCAACTTAGTTTGCCCCTTTTAGTAAATCATGCACATCTACACCGTCATCCCAAATATTTGTTAGTGAACTTCTTGCCAGATATCAGCATAAGCTTAGCATAATTCATCTTCCTCCAAGCCTAGTTCAGAAGCTAGAATCTTATTGTAAAGTCACATGTTAGCATCTCATAAATACCTCATGCAAGGCAAGAATCATCTTTTCCTCTTGCCACATTGTCAAGAGTTTTGAAAATATAATGTCAATATACAGAACATTTAAAGAAATAAATAGAAAAATGATTTCCATAACTATGAAAAATGTGTTGAGCAATAAGTTTTCCAACTATTGGCCGAGTTCTTACAGCTTAACATCCAAGCATACAATAAGCCTAAGATAAAATGACAACAAGTCAGACACGTGCTTACTTACTTGATGCCATCATGGAAGAACTAGCATATCAAGGTTCAATGTTTTGAAACTTTTAGAAAAATTAAGATCAATTCTTACTCTCAACTTCATATCTATAAACGTGCACTGGGTTTTGTTAAAGTTCAATGTCTATATGGCTGGCATGTATATTCAGCAACTCTAATCGGGGAGAAGTTATTTCTGTAATATATTATTAAATGTACTACATTGGGTCGTGTCTCAGAGGCTAATACAGATTCCCAAGTATCAGAAATGAGTTTAAAAGAATGAAAAAAAAATCATCCAAAAACAAAGGGGGGCTGAAACAGAATTATCATGGGAATCTGTTCACATTTTGGGGGTGGAGATACTTTCTGAGACATGGGAACCCAGGAACTGCAGCAAATTCAAAGCAATGGTTCACAGGGAGTATCTAGGATCCACTAGTATACAGTTGAAGCTTTTTCCTTTTTTCATCTCCCTTTTTTTCCCTTTTCTCTTCTTTTTGGGAGGTGGCTGAGAATTCAAGTTTTAAAATTTGAAAGGAATGTATATTAGCCAGAAGCCAGTCATGCTACCCATACAGTCACCAAAAAACAACCACCAAGAATTATTACCTTAGCCTTGTCATCACCCAACAACTGTATTATACTTCCAGACCAATAACAACCAGTAGTCCACCAGTCCACCAAATCACCCACCTTCCAGAAATCATCAACAATTACTGTCACTTCTGAAATCACACTGGTATGAGGCAGTTGTTTTAAATTATACATAGGTGGGTAGCGGGGCCTTATCATCAGTTCTTTATGTTTCTCTTTTGCCTTCCCCACATAATGAGGCGGCACCTGATATAGCTTTGTCCATCTTAATTCTGCAAACAGAAATTGACAGAAGGGGTTATACATAGTTTCAAATGAGTCACATCTCTGTTCAAAAAAGAAAAGAAAAAAAAAAGGGAAAATCACCACCAAAT
>JACFYI010002876.1:302478-314088 GCA_014898755.1 Handroanthus guayacan
GAATGGATTTAATTACAAGGTGATGTGAGATTGGATTTAAAGCATGGTGAGGGGCGAATTTAGAGACAAGATTTAGTGAGAATATATTTAATTACAACATTGTGTGAGAATTGCATCCATATCCATTTTTATAGTATAAAATAAATTAATAAAATTTGTTATGAAACATGGTGCTTTTGACTGACTAATTTTGATTTTTTTTCTTTTTTTATTTTGTACAAAATTTGATTTAGAACGAATATATTCCTCTAACGTTAAAAATTTACAATACCCCATGCATAGGCAGTCCATCTTCGTGACATAGCCAACGTATGCCCCCTACCCCTTCACCTGTACATAATGCTCACTGCCAATGCATCCTATAGCACTTTTGACTATGGCATGGGGAACATTTATTCCAAAATCAGAAGTTTCACTGTGCATGTGAACCTTGTCAGTTGGATTACCTTGTCTCATGCAACTATCTTATCATCTTTTGTCATATGTGGTGTGTGATGTATGTGTATAGTTTACCACAGATTCATATTTCTCCAACTTTGAAGTAACATTGATGTGCTTTAATATATACCCCTGCGTAGTAACATGAATTAGCATTACCTTCGCTAAATTGGCTTTGTGTATATGGGTTAAGGTTGGAAGCTTGCAAACACATTTCACCTATTCACTTCAACCTCCAACCATCGTTACATGGCTCCGCGCGTTCCACGCCTGCAAGAGTTTTTCTTTTATGACTCTATATGGAATGCTACGTACAAAACCGGGTTCCTAATGAAGCTGTCAGAGTCTGCATTGTCGGTGAGCTTTATTTTTGGTCGGAATATATTATCCCCATACATAATGCAATCAATTGGGTAAATGAGAAGCACGGAACGGCATTCACGCGTAAAGATGCACAGAAGCATTTCAAGCAATTGCAACATCGGCACGAGGTGTTCAGGTACCTACTCAGTCTCCCACTTGTCCACTATGACTCCGACCGCAACGTTGTAATTGCCCCGCCATTTGTATGGGATTACATCACAATGGTAAAGTCTTACGTGTATCTATTGACGTGATTACATCAAGTACTAATATATTTCTTGTAATGTGTCTGATACACTGCATTCTCTCGAACGAGAAATATCCTATCGCCAAAGTGTACATGCGTGTTGGCGAAGTGCAATGAACAGATTTATGTTTTGTCTTTGGACAACCGAAGCCGATTGACGTGTTTGATGACCACGAAGTAATACAAATATCGGACGATCAGAGCATTCCATGATCACAGCCTGCCATCGGTGTAAGTGTGAATCCTAGTGGCGCCGTTGGTCCTCGTAGCCCTAGTGCACTCCCATCGTCCTTCTGGAATGATTTCTCTCGAATTGTAAGTCGTAGCGACGTTGCATCGCAAGACTCCGTGCAGTACCCTTCCCCACGTCTATCATCATTCACGTCTAATGAATTGGTTCCTGAATTTGGGGGTGAAGGTCGCCTAAATGATGCTTACCGTCGGCAAAAGTCCTATCGTGCTCCAGATAATAGCACAGGAGACGCTGGGTGTAGCTCACATGCATCGTCGGCAACGCCTAAAAAGCCAGCACGACATGGGCAGTGTCCCTAAATTGTCAACTCTTATGTAACATCCTATGTTTTTCACAAAATTATTGCCAATTCATGTTCAGAATTCGGCAGTGTATGACGTTTTAATTTAACAACTATGTAGTTCTGTGGAGTGTCGTTCGTCGTGAGCGTCGTTCCTTGTTCTCATTGTTGCCATTGTTGTCTATGTACTACGAGATATGTTTGAATGTTCTGTTGATGTGTTTATGATGTGAGCATGTGTTTTGTGATCGTTGAATAGACAAGTAAAAATATATAAGTAAACATGACTACTCACGTGACTACATTGTCCACATAAATGACAAATAGATAAGTAAATATTAACCTCAACAAGGCTGGATCTGACATGGAATGTGAAACCAAAGTAATTGTTTCATGCAAATTTATTGCTAACATAACTAATCACAAAAACCTTGTCCATACTCATCAATGATGGAAAACACCATTTGTGTTATGTATCCTCACACACATGGCCACAGGAGGTATCCTATTAACTGAAAAAAACAAACAGCAATACGACATGCCACATTATATTGGGATGCTATTAATGGAATAATACAAACAGCAAAAATGTAAGGCACGGCCATATAGGGTCCAATTAAGTGAATTGTACAAACAACAAAAGATATCACAATCACATGACCCCCTGACAATTGAATAATACAAATAGTTAAAAAGCCTGCCACAATCACATGGGATCCTACTACATGAAAAATACAAATAGGAAATAGATAAGCCACGACCACATGGGATCCAATTAAGTGAATTGTACAAACAACAACAATAGATTCCACAATCACATGTTGTCCTAATTATTGAATAATATAAATAGGAAAAATGGCAGGCCACAATCCAATTCAAAACAATGAATTGAAAAATGCAATCTGTGAAAATAGAAGCCGCGGCCACATGGGATCCTATTAATTAAAAATTAAAAAAAAAAAAATGACATGCATTCAGAATTGCAAAGGATGTACATATCTCATCCAACCCAATATACAATATACAAAAACGGTGGACAGAAATGTATCCCTATAATGCCAAAAAAAAAGAGACAGCATTGTCCATTGTAAATCATCGTCATTAAGTCAAGATCACAAAAGGTTGAATTTTGATAGCCTACATTTAAGTACTCGACAGAGGCAGCAGTAATTACATATATTGCACTGCAAATTAGTCTAAACCCGAACAATAATTCACCAAAGACTTACTTTAGAAGAAGATGGACATATCTCTCTCGAGCCTCACCGCACATTCCCCAAAATGCTTTTATATATTTCTCATTATCAGCCAGCTTGTGGGTAGCAAGGACCCTATCGTCAACAGATAGACAAGGTATCTCCGACAGTGCCTTGTACATATTTTTTTGGGTTTCATTCTCCTTTGAAGGACCAAATGCTGAAGCAGGAACCGGAGGCGTCATCTTTTGGACTAGACTACCAATTGCTGATGATGTATCCTCCATCCATTTTCCAACCATAGGAACAATATCATCTACAGTCGTAGCCTTCCTTTTACGTTTGCTAGAGAAGGTCGACCCTTCATTCTGCATGCCGTCCCCACCCCTCGCCATGGACACATCATCATTATTAGCGCCTTCTTGCGACATAATGGGTATCGATGCTTGCGGGGAGAATATATTTTCACCAAATATCTCATTGTCTTTCCCTTGGGTGCCATACAATACATCAGTCAATGCATCACCTACGTCTATCGCTCCTGTGCCTTGAGCCTGATCGTTTCCGAAAATCTCGATCCAATTGTGATAAAATGGAAATGGCCTTCCCCTTAGCTTCGATGCGGCTGGATTAACCTATCACAATGATAATTATGTTAATATGTGCACATTTGGATGACATTAAACTGATGATAGGAAAATTGCGCGACAACCGGCAAGCTACAATACCGCATTATGGAAAATATTTGCAGGATGTGTAGAATTACTACCTTAATGTATTCGGTCCATGTAGCCTCAGATTCAGCAACAATCATGTGCGTCGTCGGATCAAAACTCGCCCCAGCACCGCCACTTGACCCGAGGACGCCAAGTATGAGACCGTAATCTTTTTTCCACACTTGCAATTTGGACTTTATATGCCTCGCGAGTATACCGGCATCGGGAAATTTCTCTGCCATCATACGCTCTAATCGGGTCATATAACCTCCTTTGAAGGAGCCATCGCACTTCCATCCGGTGGACCGAAGTGATTTCAATTCATCGATCAATCCATTCTCCTCTTGTGGGTTCCAGAATCGCCAAGGACCTCTTTCCGGGTTTTGCTTACCTTTCTTTGTAGTGTCGGTGCTGGGGGAAGAGCAGGCTGAAAAATCCATATTCCTGTTTTAAAGTGACATAAAAGTTGTTATAATTTGACGGGGTAATGAAGAAAACAAATGTAAAAGGACTAACACAGGTGACAGGAGTATATAGAAACGCAATACAACTCGAAATAAATGTAAGGAAACTTAAAGCAGTGGAGCAGCAAATAATTTATAATTATGGCATGCGAACCACTGTATCAATATGGTACTCAAACAGTGGAAGAACTAAACTAATAGTAAAATCAAAGCCGTTTGCTTAAGCCGTAAATACAGCAAGACATTAAAACAGTCTAACATGAACTACTACAAACAAGTTTATTACTACATAATTCCGTTAACCATCCTCGATGATTAGTGGGTAAAGACGAGCTATTGTAAAATTGGAATCAATTCCCACTCCATGCGCGGAACATCTCATTGGCCAAGTTATCCCTCCACGTATTCCAAGTACTAGACGGTTCTATGCTCTCAACCAAACTCGGGCCAGAATCATCGTCATTTACAGAACCATTTACATCTATTTCCTCTAAAGGATCATGTGACATCGAGCTCGGGATGAAGTTGTGCAGGAGGGCGCATGCCAGAATTATGAAGTTCTGAGTTTTAATTGGATAGAAGTTTGGAGATCGAAGTATTGCCCATCTTCCCTTAAGTATGCCAAATGCTCTCTCGATAACGTTTCGAGCTTTTGCATGCTTCAAGTTCAAAAATTCTTTAGCATTTTCAGGTGAGCTAGGTCCTGAACGCCAATCTTGTAAGTGATATCTAATGCCGCAATATAGAGAAAGAAAACCTTCAGAATTCATGTACTCGGCATCACAAAGATAAAAATTCCCTGTGAATGTCAGACATTGTGCAAAGTAAGTGGCCAACTCAATTAGTGAATACTGATTGTATACCAATGAATATAACAACACTTAAGTTAGAAGCATAGAAAACCATCATACCTCTAGGTACATGAAGGCCATGCAGCGTAGACAAAGCGTCACGTAGCACCCGATTGTCAGCAGCGAAACCCTGCCACCCAGCCAGGACATACACGAAATTCATATTCTGATCACAGACTCTAAGGACATTGACAGAAGGCAGACCCTTTCTTAAGCGGTACCGGGCTTGATCGACTTGTGGTACATGTACTTCAATGTAAGTTCCGTCCAATGCGCCAAGACAGCCCTGCAACGAGCAACAAATAATGGGAAGAGTGGAGTTAAGTTAGTGTATGATTTCATTGTGCGACAGAATAGGAAACATTTGATATATGTGACAAATACTTACCTTGAAATATTTCCATGTTTCATTTGTACAATCATCGCCTACTGGCTCAGGCTGAACAAGGAGGAGACCGCTTATTTTAACCAGTGCCTTTAGTGTTTCAGAGAAGTATTTACTAACCGTATATCCTGAACGTTTGAAATTGTGCTTAACAATCCGGTTCTTGGTGTGATGGGCTAGGATCAAAAGGAAAGATGCCACTTTCTCAGGTACAGCTACATATCTTTCATGCCTTAAGCCACCAACGTGCTCGAGAAGGAAACATAGTCGACCAAAAGAGTCTCGGTCCATCCGTAGGTTGTTGATGCATGCAGTGTCATTAAGTTCGACAATCTCACGCAGGTGTTGAACTGATCGGGCATCTTGTCTATGAAACTCCAGCGCCTACGATGCGTAACTCGTCTACGACGACCATCTCCAACCACTAACTGATGAACAATATAAAGCAAACAAAACTGACCATGAACCGAAAAAGTAGCAAATATATGACTATCAAAATGTGGAGATTTCCTTGCGGATCCATCACTGTTTCGTGTTGACGAAACCTATAGCACCACTTTCACTACATTAACATTAACATCATTAACTACAAATGGAATCACAATTTTCACAAATATCATCTCATTCAAATAGGTGCACTGTATAGAAAATACACTAAAGTAGATATACTGTAGAAACTATTAATGACTCCAGAATGGAGAAACAAAGAGAAAGAATCACATGATTTTGGCTGTGTTTGTGAAGTTCTTGGACTTAGAAACTGCTGAAGTATGTAATGTAATTTAGTATCATCAAATGAAAATTTATTGAGTATCTTAAATTTTGCTAAGATTTAGAATTATTTAAAGAATAACAATATCCTTCTATGTTATTGGATGTTCTATTTTCTAGTCCAGACCTACATGGCACTTAGGAAATAACCAAAGGATCTATTATTAAACACGCTTGACTACATGATCTATTTTATACATGCATAGATCGCCTTTGCGATCTCTCAACTTCAACCTATGTTGTCTAATCATTTTCAAGTCATATAGCTCTATCCAAGTCAAAAGCACATGTTAGTCAATTATTGGAATTGAAGACCCAAACTGTTCATGCAAATATAAATGCCATCAATACCTCGGGACTTTTAATTTGACGTTAGGATTGGAATTTGGAAATAAATTTATCAAATTATGTCAAAATCTCTAAACATAACTGAGTTCAAATTCCAGAAGTCTACTACACAAAGAAATATGCATGAAATCCATGCATATCTGAAGCAACAATATTAAAGCATAGCGTATTTCGTTGCTTAGGAGCAAAGTGCTTAAAATTGGAGATGGTCCTACAACATACATGCTAATTCTTAATTACTTGAATGTTCTATATAAAGATTGACAACTCTACTTCAGCTTATCACTTATTCCTTACTAAATTGTCATTCATGAAAATGATAATCTTCATATGCATATATACATACATATACATAGGTATTCATACATATAAACATATATCCAATTATGTCCCAACGACAAATTCTTCATTCATATCGATATGCAGGGTCATCAACTATATTTCTGTACTGATGGCTCATTTTACAAATAAATTCAATTACTGTGAAAATGACCTGACTTAGTATTAAACTTCAAAGTGCAATTAGGCAATAGAACCCAATTAATTATTCAATATACTTTAACAGTAGAAAGCAGAATTATGGACATATTATGTTCAAATCTCACGTCAATTCCTCACAATTTTGGACAATTCTAATTTTCGGAATGAGTTTGGTTCAAGATCTACTTTCAATAAGGAATTAGACCACACCTATCTTTGATATCAAGCAACTCATTTTATGTTACCTCGCAATCTAAATATCCAGTCCTACGACAGGTGAATTAGGCCCAAAAAATATATTTTCAATATATCAAACATAAAATAAATTAATTGCATCATTTAATATCTTTATTAACGCAGCATGCATGCATTAATTCTCTGCAGTAGATTAACTGAAAATTTTATGAAATGATCAATTTCCTTCAGGTAGAGATAAAATAATGTTGAAATATTGTTATCATCATGATTTAAAATCTATTTTGTTATTCCTGTAATTGTCTTTGCAGGTTGTAAGAAATTATATTCAAATTTCATTCTTGCTGAAGAAGGATAGCTTAGTTATCATTGGAATTAGACTAGATATTGGATGTAAGTTGCAATTCCACAACTACAGTACAAAAATATGGCTCCTAAAACAATGACATCACAAATTTTTAATCCATACCACTTCTAAATTGGATGCCCAATCTTCAAAACCGAAGACCACTCAAATTTACTCCAAACATTGACCTATATTTAGCAAGAACTATATTACCAGAAAACATGATAATGGAAACGAAATCCCAGGTTATTCAAAAAAAGTTAGGATTTAACGTATAAGGCCTTGATACGGAGGAGACAAAAGGTTGAATTCCGTTGGAACGATTACTCTGCGGGGAATATATATGTCCCTTCATCGGAATCTGTCACCCATCGGCGATTTGGGCTTCCTGGCCGATATATGAAACCAGTGCCAACGCCTCAGCAATCAGACGGAAAAAACGACCATGACAAAAGGGAGAACAAATACCTGTGAAGAAGAAGCAAGATCTTTGATCAGCCTCCGGCCTGTCGAGATTTCGCCGATGTATTTCCCAACTATCCCACGCAAAGAGAGGAGGAACCGTGGTTTGGTAGCTAGGGCTCACAATATTTTTCTTCTTTGAATTTGTGTACAGTCTGAATTAATGAGAAACAGATGGGCGATAAGGTAAAAACTCATTTAAGCATGAGGTCAGTTTCGTCATTCCTCCTGCTCCTGCAATCTGCTCCAAATTTGTCTCAATCTCACCCCAAAGGGAGAGATTGTAATCTGCTGTAAAGTTTGTTGGCCCATCGGGCCGCTTAGATTTTCCGGGCCAGCCCGAAAATCTGATCTCAGCTACCAAACACACAATTATGGTATTTGGCCCATTTCAATCTCAACCAATGTGGGGTAATTGGGGCTACCAAACACACCCTTAAAACATTATTTATTTAACAAATATTTATTAATAAAATATTCAATTATGTAAAAATTATTTATCTATGTAAAAAAATACTTATTTAAATATTGTTAATTTATTTATAATTTATCTATTTATTTAAAAAGTATTGTTTACTTAAAAAATATTATTTATTTAAAAAAGTATTGTTTAGTTAAAAAATATTATTTATTTAAAAAAGTATTGTTTAGTTAAAAAATATTATTTATTTAAAAAAATTTATTTATTTTTTAAAAATGATTTAATTGTTTATTTGAAAATATATATTTATTGCAAATATTTATTTAAAATATTAATTTATTTAAAAATATTTATTAATTAGCTAATATATTATTTATGTATTGATAATTTTATTTAAAAAATCTACTAATTAAAGGATAATTTGGTCATTTAAAGTATTTTCATTCCATTCTTGTCAATTACAATTCATTACCAATCAAATAATTGGAATTAAATAAGGAATGATGATATCATTCCTTTTTATTCCTTGTGCATACCAATCGTAGGAAAAGCAATAGTTACATCATTTCTTTCCCATCTTTATTCTATTTTTAAAATCATTTCATTCCTATGTAATTCCATTTCTACATACCAATCATAACGTCATTGTCATTCTTGGATAAATTCCCTGAAGAAACGAGGCATACGTAAATTAAACGGGTTTTCGTTAGTAATTTTGGAAGCTCACCTATAGACGTAAAACTAAAACCGGGTTAAAATCACAGACTTGTTGCTTCTGCTATCCACGCCTACTGGTCCAAGATCACCCACGAAACGAAGCAATCCCTTTTCCACGACTTAAGAACAACAATATGCAAACTTTCACACCAAAATCTTCATCCAAGAGAACTCTCTATTCTCAAGTATTTTTCCCTCAACTCTACCCACGTGAATAGTGAAATATCCTCAGTTTTCTGCCTCTTTTCAGATATAATGGGGAGTTACTTGGTTATTGCATGTAGTGGGGTGGAAGTTTGAGTAGTGGGGTGGTTTCTTCTATTTAAAAGAAGAACCGTTCCCTCTCAATTAATCTGTGCAGCCCTATTCTGATGGGCTGCTGATTAATCTTATGGGTCGGTCCACATGGGTGGCCTAATCTTATTACACTCAATGTTTATGGGTTAGCCTACATGGGCGGCCCAAATCTTATTTTCCAACATCTCCCACTCACACATGAGGGCTGATCCCAATCACTTGACGATCTATTTTGTACATGGTGGAGTTTCCAGATTTCATACTTACAAATAAGTCGTGTGACCAGCGAGCAAAATAAAGCCTAGGTGCCATACACCGATTAAAGATATATATAGCTGCTCATAAAATGGTATTGAGGATATAATTAACTCGCTTTACCCCAGATTGTTTTCTAAAATTACACTCAATCGACGTATCTCTTTTAATCCCTCATATATGTAGAGCATACTCGATTCTTTATTGTAATCACAATTATGTTTCTTCAACATAATTGGTTAGCCGGTGAGTATAATTCTAGTGTATATTAAAGACAATCTTCCTTTCCAATTAGTAACTCTTAATCACCACCTTGGCTGCTTTCTTAGTCATGTACTGCATAACCGAATTATTCATGGCAAATTAGTGATATGCTAAAGTAGCAACACCTCAGTGTAATTTCGAGATACCATTGAAAGTCATAAGGGTATCGTTTGAGATTGTATGAAATCTCTGAGTCTCACATAATGAGAAAGTAGGAATTCATTTACTCATTACCCAATGGGTCACTTCTGCACATGCGGTATGAAACACATGCTATGATGTTGTTTTTCCCAATTGGAAATGTATGTCTCAAACATCATACAGATCTAAGTCTAAATGTACCTCGACACTTGACTTCAGTTTTCTCCTTATCGTATCCTCAAAAGAAAAACTTATCATTTTCGAGAAAACTTTGATCTAGCTTAATAACTTAAATGGATTGTGGGAATCCATTTCGATTATACAGAATAATCTCATCTCTGCACACCCTTAAGATGTCAGAGGCGATTGCTCATGTGAGAGAGCCAATTCAACTTGTTTAACATAGATATTTAATAAATTACACAATAAACAAGTGTATTGAAATGATTTTCATTCCAAAGAACATGGGCATAATTGTTTCAATATTCATGAAATCATACATAGTAATTCAAAACCTACGCAGTCCTAGAGTTCTAACATATCTAATAAAAACATCTCTAGGTATTGGCTTTGTAAGTAGGTCAGCCACCATTGCGTGCGTAGAAATTGTCACCTCTTTCTTTTCAATTATATCACGTACGAAATTGTATTTCGTATCAATGTGTTTGGTCTTTCCATGATATTTGGGATCCTTAGTATAGGTAATAGCTGATTGACTGTCACAATAAATAGTCACAGCCCCACACAATTGTCTATTATTCCCAAATGTCCTAAAAATCTTCTTAACCAAACAGCTTCCTGGACTGCAGATGAACAAGGAACAAATTCGGCTTCCATTGTCGACAATGATACACACGTTTGCTTTTTGCTACTCCATGATATGGCACCATCATTTAGCAAAAATGCATATCCAGAGGTGGACTTTCGTTCATCTAAGTCACCTCCTCAGTCAGCATCTGTGTATTCTCTAAGCCACAAATTCTTTCCCTGATAGCACAGAGAATATTCTGCAGTTCCCTTTAGGTATCTAAAAATCCTTTTGACAGCTCTCCAGTGTCTTTGTCCTAGATTAGATTTATACCGACTAACCAGACCTACGACATAGCAAATGTCAGGACGAGTGCACAACATGGCATACATTGAACTCCCAACGGCGCTGGCATATGGCACTCTTGACATTTCTTCTATTTCTAGTGTAGTCTTTGGACACATGTCTCGGCTCAAGCCTTCTCCTTTAGCACTAGGGGTATCGATAGGTTTGCAGCTTTCCATTCTGAATTGTTCTAGAATTCTTTTAATGTAGGACTCTTGAGAAAGGCCTAACATCTTCTTGGAACGATCTTTATGGATTTCCACACCAAGTATGTAGTCTGCCTCACCTATGTCCTTTATTTCAAAATTAGAAGAAAACCATTTCTTAATGGTATTTAGATACCCTATGTCATTAGAGGCTAACAATATGTCATCAACATATAAGGATAGAATTACAAAGTTATCTTTGGAATTCTTAACATAGATACAGTGATCTTCATCAATCATGATGAAATCATATGAGATTATTGCTCGGTGAAATCTCAAGTACCATTGTCTAGAAGACTGCTTTTGGCCATAAATTGATCTTTTCTGTAACACCCCGGGTCCTAGTACACTTCCGCCCTAGTCACCGGGACATTACTCACAATTATGAGTACTAAATTAAATATTAAAATCAACATGAACA
>JACFYI010002876.1:318550-340685 GCA_014898755.1 Handroanthus guayacan
GATCAAAGCCTGAACCTGTTGCTCATCAGAGAGGATATGACCAGCTATTCTCAATTCCCTTATCATATTTGACATCACTCTCAAGTGTTGCCTGATACTATGATTATGTTGTTTTTTGTACGTGTCAAACTTGATAATCAGCTGTCTCAGACGAGTGATAGTGGTACCACCATATTTCTCTCTTAGGTACACCCAGATGTCATGAGCAGAGGGATGCTGCTCGTACTCGTGAATCATATCATCAACCACTGAGCTCACCAAAATAGCCCTAGCAGTGGAATCTTTCTTTTTCCATGCTTGGTAAGCTTCATGGTCCCCCCTCTGTTGAGCACTGTTGCCAACACTAGGGTTTTGCATGACCTGGTTGATGCCATCCAAAGCATCCTGCTCCTCGAGCACATACCATAACTTATGACGTCAAGTGTCATAGTTGTCACCATTGAGTTTGTCACCTTTGTTAAGGTCAGCAATGATGGTTTTCGATGCCATAGTCTGATTATAAAGAGGTAAAAAAACACTTTCTATTAATGTCCAATTAATACACTTGTTATAATTTGTACTATCATTAACTAACATTCATGATAAATTAATACATGGTCTCGATTCGAAATTGAACAATGTTCACAATCATCATCTTAACCTAGTATCTGATTTATCATAATTGAATTAACATAGTACAAAAAAAAATTGTTCCAAAAAAAATATCCATGGAACTCCCACTCAAAACAAATATTCATAATTGCATAACACATAAGTCATCAAAAATAAACAACTAGGCATAATCATCAATCTATTTTTAAAACAACATCTCAAAAGAGAAATACATGAACATAAACGGAAAGGGAAAGAACAATTTAAAAAAAAATGCTAAGAACTACTCTTCTCCGGAATAACTTCTACCCACTGCAGTATTCCGATGCAATTTAACAGTAGAGATCATATGGATAATGCTAGCAGAGAGTCTATCGCATATACGGAAGCGTAGATGAGTTTTCCTTCTAGTGATTCTCAAATCATGAGGATTGGCGTGCATACCCCGATCTATGTGCACTTTTAACTCCTTCTTAACATTTGTTTGCCATATTTTCAATGTGGTCTTCTTAATGTCCTTAAGCAATGCCCTTCTACCCAAAAAATCATATACTTTTGTGAAGATGTCCATCGAATGTAAAGTGAGTGACAATTTCCATATTCTAATCAGGAAGAATTCTTCATAAAATCCATGCCCTAAATAGATGAGTTCACTATGTTTCTTCTCCATTATTTCAAAGTGTTGTGGCAGTGTATCTGAATCCCTCATTTCATATAATTTGAACAATGAGGCTTAATTTTGCGTTCTGGGTATCTCCATATTTTTCGCCATCCTCGGAGAACACGTTGAGTGTCTCTCACTCTAGCCATATCTATGGAGTCGGGGTAAGAAAATATTAAATCACATTAAAATAAATTTTAAACACATTCAGAATGCGATGCACAAATAACAACATGTTCAGTTGCCCGAAAAAACACAATTTCTCAAGCGCAATTAAAGGTGCAATCCATTCTCAAATATCCAAAAAATTTATTTTAAGTAGCCACCACCCTAGAATATATTTTTCTTAATTTCCAGAAAAAATTTCGTAAATTTTCTCCAATAAAACAATTTTCTGTAATTTTCAGAACGTTTAAAACTTCTAAAATAGTAGAAATTATTTTCTGTTTTCAAAAAATAAAATAAAAATTATAGAAAAATCAGAAAATCAATTCTGGTCATGCCATAATTTTTCGGGGCCCCAAAACACACCGGGTGAGGGCTCACACGCCGACACGCGCCGTCGCTGCGGCTGGGCGTGTCCGGCGCGTTTAAAACAATTTTCTGCCCTTTTTCTTTTTTCTTTTTTTTTTTAATAAATATATATAATCCACGTGGCACATCCACGTGTCAGATAGGGTGGCGCCACCTGTAGATGACGTATCGCCACATCACTGGCCACGTCATCACAAGTGCGCTATCCGTCCACACGCGCATGTGGTGGCGCGTGAAGTACATGTGCCTCCTTACTGGCCATTTCCGGCGATGGTGCTCTGGCTACCCCCCATTTTCGACCCTTCTGAACGCAATGGTGAACTCAAATTTATGATTTGAAGTCTCTAGGTGTGTGTTTGGATAACCACATAGGGGTCCGAGAATGGGCCTAACATATCTACTATTCATCTTCTTCTCCAATTTTTCAAAATTTTTTGAATTCGAACCTAAACTTCAAAAAATCATAATAAATCTATTTCTTGGCCAAATTTTACGCATAATATATGGTTTTGAAGCATATTTTACTAGCTAACCACATAATTGTCATGCCATGTTTCCCAACATACAATGAACAGTATCGAAATCAAGTTTCGTAACCCTAGATGAAAAATAATTTTTATCTCTCAACATACATAACAAAAAATTTTGAAATTTAGCAGTTGAGATCTACTACACATAAGCATGCTTCAATAAAAGTTTCATGGCATATAGTTGGATACATGTACATCTACCATGTTCGGTTCATGAAAGTATAATAAAACGTATCATTCATCTCGAACATAATTTCATGGATTCGTGCATATTATATTCATGTTACAGCAGTCAGGAAATTAACCCTATAGCTCTGATACCACTGAAGAAACGAGGCATACGCAAATTAAATGGGTTTTCGTTAGTAATTTCGGAAGCTTACCTATAGACGTAAAACTAAAACCGGGTTGAAATCACAGACTTGTTGCTTCTGCTATCCACGCCTACTAGTCCAAGATCACCCACGAAACGAAGCAATCCCTTTTCCACGACTTAAGAACAACAATATGCAAACTTTCACACCAAAATCTTCACCCAAGAGAACTCTCTATTCTCAAGTATTTTTCCCTCAACTCTACCCACGTGAATAGTGAAATTTCTTCAGTTTTCTGCCTCTTTTTAGATATAATGCGGAGTTACTTGGTTATTGCATGTAGTGGGATGGAAGTTTGAGTAGAGGGGTGGTTTCTTCTATTCAAAAGAAGAATCGTTCCCTGTCAATTAATCTGTGCAGCCCTATTCTGATGGGCTGCAGATTAATCTTATGGGTCGGCCCACATGGGCGGCCCAATCTTATTACACTCAATGTTTATGGGTTAGCCCACATGTGCGGCCCAAATCTTATTTTCCAACACTCCCGTTAAGTATTAGTGTCATCCTTGGATAAACTCCCGTTAAGTACTAACGGAATTTATATTAGGAAAGGGTAAAATACACAAAAACATAAAACATAGAGCAAATTTCCTTTGTTAGTCCCTCATGTATATTTCATCTCACTTTAGTCCCTCATCAAATAATATTTCTCCAAATTTACAACACATTCGAATGCAATGTAACACTAGATGCAAAATCTTAATTCATAGCTGAAACTTGATATATAGCTTTCTGACTTAGAACACCATTTTTTTTGTAATAACTTGGAAAAATTATCCAATAAATTAAAGCACACATATAGGAAATGGAAAAATATTTACCCAAGGGTTTAGCAGAATATTTTTAATGGTAACTGGTGAAATAAATTTGGTAACATAGCCAAATTTTCTTGGCATCACCGAACTTTCTTGCATTATACAATGCAAACTCACCCTATGCTCTCAAACCTCAACAACCGGACAATCTAGAGGATAGCTTTTTCTAAAGATATGCAATCAAAAAAAAAAAAAAAAATTGAAATCAAGTTTATACAAAACTCATTAAACTATAATGCTCAACACAAACATGATCCACTTCACTCAAGTAAATTGCTTAAGAAAAATACTTAGCAAAATTAAAACCTCGTCTAAGCTAAACATACAGTAAATTAAAAAAATAAAAAAAATTAGGTAAGGTCGGATATGGTTGGGTCTCAACCATAGAATCCCGCAGAAGAGGACAAGGGCGGATTGAAATCCCACAGAGGTGGATAGGGGAGGATTGAAACATTTAAAAAGAGGTGCGGGGCAGGTTCATGTGGAGGTAGAACTCGGCAACCCAGCCGACTACCGACCCTATTATCACGGTAGTTAAATATCTTTAATGGTCAATTCGAATTCTAATTAGGTAATCTATGCTCATATCCATCCAATTCCAATTCATAATAAAATCCAACTTCAAAAGTAAATTTTCTTTATTAGGTCCGTTAACTGCAAATGATCGAGATAGGAATATATAGAATGATTCATTTCCAACACTAAACTTAAGTCAATAAAGAGAAGATCATAAACTAAATTTTACTTTCTCCCTCATTTAACACAAAAATAAGATTATACAAACTTTAATTCTTTGGAAAAAAATTATGGTCAAATACAAATATTTATCAATATCTATTAGTTAAAAATCTTAAATCGTCGGGATATGATTAATTATGATTAATCAATTTGACTACATAAAATTGATCATAATTGTTGGCAATCCAAATAAAGGTTTTTGTTTTTGTTTAGGCATGTCAAATAGATTAACATAGAATCACAAAATTATTAATTCATTCTCTCATTGGATACAAAAATATTATTGTAAAAATTCTATTTATTTTATTCTATTATTATAAATGATAAAAGAATATACTTACATAAATAATATAGAATTTATATTAATGAGTTAATTAAACCGGGTAAATCATATCATTTAAGAAGTATTTTGTCAAAATTTTGATCCAAATTCAAGAAAGATAAATTTTGATCCGGTTATACATGGGCTTTCATCCATTATTTAAATAAGTTTAACTTATTTAGTGAAAGAAAAAGTTTAAAAAAGAACAGAAAAAAAAAGTGAACGGGCCAACTTATACAACTTTGTTTAATGGCCGGTGTGAAAATGTTAAAATTTTATTGGTTTAGTGTAATGCATCCCTTGCACTTAATATAATCCCACCTTTAATTTATTGTACATGTAATAAGTACATTGTAAATTTGTACTAGGTAATTCTCACAAGAGGTGTTATAGACTATTCCACAAGTGTATATATGTGCTTGAAAGGAAAGGTTTATTTGTATTGGACGAAAAGATAGCCATAACGCAAAATAAATAGCCATTTGACGAAATTTTTTTATCATCTTTTATTTATGGGGTAGACTAACAAATGTCTTTTGCATTTTTCATATGGAAAGCAAGTGTTCCATTACTTTTTTTTAGAGAAAATTTCACTTTTTATATCACAGTGTATACCCCTTTATATGTACGGTACTTCTATTTTCATTGTAAACAAATTTGATACCATAGCTTTTGATATTTGACAAAAGTGGTGTCTCCATTAAATTTCTTTTATAAAATTTGACATGGCCATTACTCTCAACTATTGACAACCATATAAGAAATTTTTTAAGGAAAACTTAGCTCTATTAGCCTTGTACAACCATTTTGGAGAGAAATTTACGACTGTAAAGCTAAAAGATGGGAAAGTTCTCCCTCCAAAATGACTGTGAAGGGCTAAGTTTCTCTTCAAAAATTACTTATATGGCTGTAAAGAGTTGAGAGAAACAGGTAATTTGGCTTTTTAATTAAAAAGTAATGGCCACGTTAACTCTTTCGCTTAAAAAAAAAAAAAAAAGTACTAGAGGAAGTACCACTTTTGTCAAAAAAAATTAGAAGGTGCGGTATCAAATTTATTTGAAGCAAAAATAGATGTACCACAAATGCTAGTAGGTATAAACTATGGTACCAAAATCTTTCTTTATTGTTGTAAGGTTGAAATATAGAAAATATATAAAATTAAATTGAAAGGCATTGTAGGGAAACATCAATGGCGATGATTTTGGGAATGACGATAAATTTTGAAAAGTTGTTCTATTGTTGTCCCGAATATGATTTCTTTATTTGATATATGTCTGATATAGATAAAGGTGAAGTAAATCATAACCAGGGCTACAATGATAATACTGGTGAATTAGCACTCCGCATCCTCTATTCTAATTCATGTTCTATGTTCTATCACATTGTATACGTACTTGTCAGGTGTATAATATTTACAACTTTATATTTTTATAGAAAAATAGTTAATACACTTGTATATATTTAAAATATAGAATAGAAGATAGATCACCATTTTGGAATCAAGGATTCTAGTCGACTGCATTAGAAGGTTTTTGGCTAAGTTTATTTAAAACGTCTTGTAAATTCCTGCATCTTATAAGACGTGTTTGGACTTTGGAGCTTATAAAATGTTGAATCTTATTTTTTAAATAAGTTATTAAAATATTTGGATAGAAGAAGACCTTCAAGTCTATAAGATATTACCAATGACAATTTTGTAATTTAAATGGTTAAAATTAAAGATAAATGCGAAAATTTTAAAAATAAGTTAAAAACTCCTCACTTTTCTAAAAAAAACTTATAAGACCCTCTCAACTTATTTTTGAGACCTAATAAGATAATCTTTTAAAAACTTTATCAAACATTTCATAATATCTTATAAGGTATTTTGAAAGAGCTTATAAGCTTACCCAAACACTCCCTTAGTCAACAAACTATGGATAGTAAATATTCTTATACTAGCCTTTTATATGCTACACTAACTTGTGATATTGTTTACAACTTGTTTACCTTTATAAATGGGATAAGTATATAATAGATAAAAGAAGAGACTAGGTGTGGGATGTGATTATTTAGTAACAATAGTCATGTGTTGACCTTGAAAAATTAAATGAGTGATGTAAATTGTACCATATTTACATAAATTGATAAGATGTAAATGATAAAGTCTAATTCCTTAAAATATCCCTTTAAAAATGTTGCAAAAAAGATCCATGTAACAAAATGATAATACATTTGCTTAACCATGAATGCATAATTTTTTTAAGGTCATTTTGGACAAATTGATACCAACCTAAAGCTCAATATTGGAGTGATAAACTTATCACACCCTCATAACCATGATAAGTAATCAATAAAAACTCAATTTTAGTACCAGACTATTATCATATCAAGGGTCAAGTACATTACCCAATCAAAAAAGTAAACAAAGTAGCCCATATTAAATAATATATCAAACCTAACCAATCAAAGTAAGTGAGCCCCTCATAATTCTATATTTCCTTATGATAATAATTACACTATATAATTACAAGTATACCCTTTGAACTATGGAAATAATACATATACATCGCCTCATATACATAAAGCATTACCAAGAGACTTCAAGAGCAAAATAGTCTTTTAATAGATTAATAATTCCAATATTCAAAAAAAAAAAAAAAAACACCGGAAAACAAAATAATCAATTCCCATTTTCAGAGGAAAGCTCATGTATTTATGGAAGTTAAAGTAAGAATTGGTGAGATGGTTATTTCGGAGGAGGCGTAGGTTTAGGTTACTAAGTTCCACTACTTACGAATAACAAACACGTCCATTTCAAAGCAGTAATGCCCAGAAGATCGGTAAGGCGATGTTGAGCATGCGTTGATATAACAAACCTAACGAAGATGGGATTTGACCAACCCCGTAACAACATCAGCTGTGTCCAGTACGCATTTGAAGCTGCTAAGAATATCGAAGCATAGGTGAAATATTTACGCTGCACGAAGTAGAATAATAACCCATGTCTGGCAGTCACCAAAGCAAATCTGTTTGGGATAAAAAGCTTTACATTCGAAAGTAGCAACTAAGGAGAACATATTAATTAGATACTACTGAATTTCATTAAACTAAGAGCAGAAAGAAATCAGGTTGATTTAATCCTTTGCATCTGCAATTCCACCTGGAGTTATCTGGAAAACTTGCTCCTGTTAAGAAAAACAAGCTAAGTAATGCATGCTGTTGTCAGTTTGCAGATTGAAGGATTAAGAACTCAGTTAATTCATGCTTATGCATCCTGTTTTGAATGCGGTCCCAATTTTTAGTTAAGTTAGATACAAGAATTCATTCCGAGTAATGCAATTTCCCATTTATTACCAAGTGAATGGTGTGTGAGAAAATAGAGATAATAAGTTTAATCATAAAGGAAGGATATTGCTTCTGCTTCAGGAAGATTTGGGGCATCAAACACCTTGCAGACACGTTGTTCACCTTTGCCCTTCCGGAACATTAGCCTTATGGTGGCTGCATGTGCCAAAACATGCCCTCCTGCTGGTTTCTTCGGATCTGATATAAAGACTCCTCCTCCAGGATCAGCAATGACTGCAATCATCAGTTGAGCAAAGTGAATTAGGAAAAATAAAATAAGTAACGAAATCAGGCATGGAGTAAAGTCAGACACAGGAGTCCCGAATGTAAATAGTTTTGAATGCGGGTTAGCCTACCCTGGTTGGTCATGTAAACAGCAACGTTGAATTCCTCGGCAATCTTTATCAATCTCGAGAGCATCTGAGCCAACTTTTGCTGGAATTAGCAACAGATTGTATTAGTACCGAGAGCTCACATTTACTGAAGGATCAGAGTTTTTAAACAAATAGTAATTTTTTCAATAGTAGCTCAGACCTGACGATCTGCAAGTTCTCCTCTTCCAGTGAAGTCCACTCGGAAGAGGGCTATCACTGAATCAACAATCTGAAAATGCAGTTCCACAAAATCAGCGCCTTACCACTATAGCTGACTCATCATATTAACAACAATGCTAAATTATAGCTTACCAAAAGTCTAAAAGGCTCTTCAGCCATTTTTGCTGCTAGACCAAGAAGCAGGTTGTACTGATGTTCATATGTGTAAGCACGAGCATATATGATCTTCAACAAACACAAAGAAGCTATTAATGAGGTACAAGAAATAAATTGATTAACAGCATGTGAATCACAAAAATTATCTTTCAGAAATAAATTTTACATTGTCAAGTACAGCTCCTGGATCCATTCCGAACCTTTCAGCTATGGGTATTATTCTATCTGGTCGGCTGCAAGTGCTTTGAGTTAGGGAAAGCCAAAGAACATGAAATGGTTAATTTCATTTGTAGTCTTGTCTAATATAATAAAACAGAGTTCTGCAATGTCTTAAACTAAATGGAATGGAAGAACATCAATAAAGGATACAACGTCCCCTCAGTGTCAATATAAGCAACCTTTCCATTACCTCCTCTCAGATTAATAGGAAGCTGCAAACCAAAAATTGAATCCACAGAAACTTCAGATCACCACTGTGAATTGAAACTTAACCATCGAGGATACAAACAACTAGAGAAAGAAAATTTTCTTAACGTTTAGTTGTGCGATTCAGATTTTAATTTCCTTCTTCATGAAGAACGAGTTATATAACAACTTTGTATAACTTTCACTTATTTGGTCACCTGTGTGGAAACGCAGAGAGTGTGCGCCAGCTGTGTTTTTCCAGATCTGAGTCAGATGTTGACTAAGAACATTAGAATATAGGTTTGAGCAACAAAAAACTGAAAAAACGGTGTGAATTCATATTTAACAATGTCTCCAATCAAGTCAGCAGAATAACAGTGTAGTTGTCACCTGAATTCCCCAAAAGCTTCTGTAATTGCCAGAGTTTCTATGCCACCTTGAGCATGGCCACAAGTGAGTTAAGTCATGTCTACTATGAAGGTAAATACAAATGAAAAGCATAAAGCACACATCAATAATTACCTCCTAGAAGTTCATCTAGAGCTTGGCTTCCAGTTGTGATTCGAACTACTGATTTTCTCTGTAAAGCCAGCAATAGTCTAATTTCAGCTTCTAAGAACTTTAGAATCTGCACAATAATACAAATTTACTCCACTATGCAGATCAAAGAACCAAATATCTTACTTTCAGCAGAGCATCACTTCCTGTGATATAACCAAAGTTCTGTAGAATGAAAGAGGGCAAACAGTCAGCATTAATGCACCCCACACGTTTAAATACCTATTAGTAACTGTTGTCAAATGAAACCACTAACCACTATCTTCTCTACAGCTTCACAGATCTTATCAACTTTTGCCTCAGACAGTCCTTTGATTCCAGTCAAACTCTGGTTTATTTACAGAAGCTACAGTTCAATTTGTGTTGCAAATGGGAATACGTATGATATTAAGATAGTCAATTCAATCTTCACCTTCTTAGTGTGCATCATTAAGCCATTGCACGTATAGATGCCAGCATCCTGCAGCTTCTTCACATCTCCAGCATTGATTCCATGAGCCGTCACTGCAAAAAAACGACATAAAACTATTAAGAACAAAATCAAAATATTACTCCACCACATTTAACCAAACATCACTTGAGTCAGGAAATTCACTTAAATGTACTGAAGATTTTACATACAACTTCGGGTTGCAGAAGATAATAACATTTTCTCAACATGCCACAGAAGCGGTGACACGATAATGTGACTTCAGTAAGAAATCATCAAGTAATAATATAGAGAACCAGCGGTGTTAGCCTGCGGAACTATATGAAAAATTTGTTTGTTTAAGATTCAATCAGATTTCCTTCATGAAGATTACAGAGACACTATGCCGCGAAACTTATTTCATTCTGGAAACTAGAATAACAACATTTTTGCGGTTCTAATTATCAGAAAGAAATACGCTGATCGTCAAAATGAAGCAAACGCTCCAAAATTATCAGAAAGGGAATTGAGTTCTCAGATTTGAATAGATAATTCCGCAATGAAAATAAATGAGAAAACCGTTATTTCAATACATCACAGAGAAGTTCGTGAATATCGCATCGAAATCGCAGCATATTGAACATAAATTTGAGTAAAGGCAAGACAGTGTGCTTATGAGATTTAAATGAGCTAGAAACGTGTGTTTTAATCAACTTTTTACGTTTATCGATTGCTTCGAACAAGTCTTCTTCATCTTCGATTTCCTCTCTTTCGACAAGCTGTAGCTGGCTCTGCTCTTCAGCTCTGTTGCTCAAATTTCAACCAAGAAAGAAAAGAAAGAAAAAGCAGATAAAATCGCAGTCACGTAAATAAGTTACGATTGTTCAATAATCAAAGTTCAAACTGCATGTTGAAATGAATCTTACTTGAATGCAAGCATTTTGGTTTGAGAGAGAGCGTGAGAGAGAGTTTTGCGGAAAGAATGAAAGCGCGGTAAAAACAAATTGACGAGCGTCTGCTTTCAAAACTCTCAGAAAGGATGCATATTTATATCGGAACTACACGCTTCTTAATTTTGGTTAATATTAAGTTTGGATTACGGTCCAGTGCTGCAGTAATGACGAGCCGAAGTTGTATCCGTCAATCCATGCCTTTCGTTCATTCGAGAGATCAATGCAGTTTTCGTGCTTTTTTTTTCCTACTATTAAATTTCTGTAAAGTATGCCTCTCGCCCCTTTGGTATGTCATATCAGATTTCATATTAATTTATAATCCAATTAAATTGCAAAAATATATAATTTAATTTTCAGTTTGATAGTCCTTATTAATATGTAAATAATACTAAAATAGTATATTCATATGACTAATTAAGTGTTTAACAACCCCTACTTTTGTTGCTCTTAGATTATAAAAATAAATGTCCATTTTTAAAGCGTACTTCCCTTAGAAAATTGAAATATTAGGAACATTAATGAAATTTTATCTTCTTATATTAATTAATCAATTTAGGGGAAGGGCAATATTACTAATGAAAGAAATATTAGAGAATGAACTTTTATAGTGAGTCAATCTGCTATTAAATATGAGATACCAAAGGAATTACAAAATTATATAACATAATATAATCTGCAATTGTAATGTTACCAAAGAGCCCCTTAGAGAATAATGCCTTTGTTTTAGACATGTCGGCTATTTATATATGACGCTCATGGGCATAGGCTTATCAATAAGTACGATTTCACCCTATTCAGGCCCATTTTCAATGAATGCCCAATTCTGAATATCCAATATTTATCCTATCTTATATTATCCAAAACTCATTGGATCTTATCCATTTGGTTTATTATACATTTACTTAGATGCACCGGGTCTACTTTATACTAGGCAATACCCATTGGGTCTAAACACACAATTCATGTTGTTTTCAAATTTTTATTTTGTTAGGCAAAGTGTCAATTTTAATACAAATTTATATCTTAAACTATATTTGTGATAGAAAAATTATTTACAAAATATAATTTGAATTTGGAGGGATCTAAAAATCACTTTTATATAAATTGATATAACAATTTTTGTCACGTTCCGGCCAGGGGGCCTCGGGGTGCAAGATTTGTTGCCGTAAAACTTATCATGCACAATAACTTGCTAAAAAAATATATCTAATGATCGTATATAGATTCATTGGCCACAGCTTAAATAGTGGTGACTTTTTCTAAATTTTTCCAATGTGAAACATTACAATCACCCCTTCTTCAAAATGTGCATCCTCGTTGCAGTGCAACAGAGCTTATGATAGCCCACTAGACATTAGGACTTTAGAGGTGCCTCCTACGAACTCACGAGATGGCTCCCGCGCATGTAGCACTTTGTCCGGCAGGTTCAAGAGGGTGCTCCCGTAGCCGTAGCACTTTGCCCCACATAGCATATTTAGCTTTTTTCGATTGGTGATCAGCTCTGATATCATTTGTCACACTCCCAGCCAGGGGGCTTAGGCTCATGAGATTTGTTACCAGAAATTCTACCATACACCAACCTAAAATTGAGTTATGAACAACATGCTCAAAAAGAATATTCAATGATTTTACATAAATTCTTTGGTCACAACTTATATATTAGTGACTCTTTCTTTAACTTCCCAATGTGAGATATTACAATTTCAATGACCAATTAGGCATAAATAAAATTTAATGCAAATAAAAATCAATAGATATTTTTAATTATATATATTAAAAATTTAAACACACACATTGGAACAAAGTAAAAAATGATATTAATTTATCATTGAATTCTAACAAAATAATAATAATAATTAATAAAAAATGTTAAAAGTCCTTAACTAACCAAGATCCAAATTTAATTTGTCTTTTTCTTTTGGCAATAACATAAAAGTTATTGAAAGCAAACAAAGTGTAAGCTGTTTCATGAGTTGGCGTTTACACCTGAATTTCAGAAAACTAAGGATACACACACACACACACACAATATATATATACATGTTGTGTGTGTACGTGTGCCTATATATATAATCTCTCAAAGCAAGAGTGTGCGATCAAAATTTTGTTTGGTATTCTACTGTGCAACGATATTCTACTGTGCAACGAACAAGAAGCAGACACTATGTGCTGTCTTCACCAAGTTAAGCACCAATATATGATATTCTTCGGTAGTTTATGAATATACACTCTACACATGCCCATGGGTAATTCATGAGTGTAGACTCTATCCATGCTTATTATTAGAATATGTTCAACAAATATGGATAGAGTATAGGTATGTTAAGAAATTAGCAGGTCCAAATATGGTATCTAACTCTTTCTTTAGGCATCGGTAGGATATTCATTAACATGCCTACATGGGCAACATGGCTCAGTGCAGTGTTGGTTTAGATGCAAACATTATTCTAACACATGGCTGTGGCATGCAATGCCAGTAATTAGAGATGGCAACGGAATGGATTTGCCAAAATTTGAAGCATCATCATAAGAATTTATGAACTAAAGACCCATCCCACCCAGACCTGGGACTAGGATGGTTAGACCTGCTTTATAATATAAAAAATTAAAAAGATATATTCTTTTTTTCAAAAAATATTATTATATCTTTTTAAATATGATAAAATAATATATTAACAAAGGACTAGTTATATACAAATCTATATGGTGCATATTTTAGTTCTTAAAAACTTATAAATGACAAACATATATCGCTTTATTTTACTATTATTATTTATATATATATATATATATACTGAGTGCATAAACTAAATATTTACAAAGTTAATACAATATTATCGTTCATTTCAATTTATAACAATATTATATTTATATATCTAAATAGATTATTATATTATATAACAAGATATATAAACCGTAGTTACATAAATTATATAATAAATGAAATTATATGTAACGACCCGGGTCTAGAATATCCGTCCCTAGACCAGAAATCGCCACTCGATGGGGAGGGGCTCATAAAAAAAATTATTCTCAACTTTCAATACAGCGGAAGTGTATTCAGTCTATAATCGAGTACAAACTCATTACAAGCCCCAATTTTTTTTTTCTTTCAAAACCATACCTAACTTATTAGCACTAACCTGAGCATGTAAATGCTACAAACTATTACAAATCCACAATTTAGCATACCCAAAATCTATCAATTAAAATCTCCAAACTTGATGCAAATCCCGAACCACAGTCACCTACACACGTTAAAATTTATAAATAAGTCCGAATGACTTAGTAAGAAATTATGGTTAGGAATAGAACCAAAAGTATCAAGCAAGGCTCAAGTAAAAAATTTCAGAATGTCCAATAAAATAAAAATGAATCAATAAACGAGATTGGAGTATCCAACAATCGAATACAAATCAAATAGTGAGCTCAGGCAGTTCCACAATTAAACAAGTTGAACTATGCTACGCGATTGTGATAATTTCATAAACAAACGTAAACGAGTAACTCACCGAGAGTGTAAATCAAATGAGTAGCTCAAACATAAGCGTAAAACAATTCATACAATCGTGTAGCTCAAACATGAGGCTGAACTAGTATTTGGTGGATCTGTCACCCTTATAACTTCAACATATAACATATAATCCTTATCCCTCCGAATTTGTTTCCTCGAGTGACCACTCGAGGAGCACCAATCACAATTAAGGCACAGTCACTGTAGCACGATCGACCACGAGCCTTAGGAATAGCTCTTCAGAATCCTATCTCCATGACCCCTCCGAACTACCCAACAATAGGGAAACCCTGCAGAAGACTGGCTGACGGTCCGATACCGCCCTCGCATTCTCATCGGTGGTTTCCAGGGCCCAACAATCAATCAATCAATAGGTTTAGAATCTGTGTCAATTGTCCAATTTTAAACAATAATGGATTTCAAATAGATATCGGACATAAACAAATCCATCCATAGGATGGTATACAATGAGTATCAATCAATTGCAATTGGTTTGATTCAATCAATATGAAATTCGAAACAATCTTGAACATGATTATTTATCAAACGATACTACGAGCTCAATCATTTCAAACGAATGGACTATGGACATATCAAGTACTATTTTCAAAAATATTTGAAAGGAATATTTTGTGGTCATTTCAACAGTATTTTGAAAATATTTCAAAAACGTGCACAACGGACATTTCAAGTAATATTTCCAAAACCTTTCAAAAGATAAGAATAATTACATTATATTTTTGAAGCTATTTTTCGAAAATGAATAGCCTAATAATTTTTCAGAAAATGAATCAAAGTTGTAAGAACTATAAACAATACTTTTGAAAATATTTTTATGGAATACAATCCTTCGACGGTGTTTTGAAAATATTTTAGAGGTGAAATTCATGAGGTATTTTGAAAATATTGCGAAGAATTGAACATATAACCATCACCAAAGAATATTTCAAAGGAGTAAAATTAACAACAAGGCTAATACGGCAAGCTGTTTTTGTTGAAAATATTTTTAAAGAGTAGAACTAAAGCAAATACAGCAAGCTATTTTTGTTGAAAATATTTTTAAAGAATAACTACGGACGATATTTTGAAAATATTTCAAAAGTAGATTTTACGAGGCAAAAATAGAGTTAAAGCCATGGAAAAAGATTTTAGAATAAATCAAGTATAGATATTTTATAAAATGAGTCAAGCAAGTCCATAATTTCATTTTTCCAACATGACAATACGCATTCAATCATATCCGAAAATTATCAAATACTAAGTTATCAAATCATTGATCAAACAAAAGAAATTATCACAATCATATTCGAATGTCCATAATAATCATCTAGCATGACAAGGAGTTCATGACAATCCGATAAGAAATAACAACAACGAATTCAAACTCTTGCTCATTGCAAGTAAAACAAAAAAATGAAATCATGATACAAAAGACTCTATTATTAGGAACATAAGGGATAGCCATAATTCTTACCTCTGGTCCTTAAGCTTTAAGTCCCAAGATGATATTGAGATCGACTAATTCTTCGAGTTAATTTGACCTATAAATATCAAAATCAATTAAGCACTAGATCACATTTTTATATATTATAAAATCTACGATTCAATTCTGGCAGTAAATTTTCCAACCATTTTAAAAATACATCCCATTGAGCTAAAATTGGCAATTTGGTTCTACGAATATCTAGACTTGACAAGCTTTCCAACGGTGATTTTATATTCAAAATCCGACAAGCGGTTTATTAGTTATAAATTTTTAAAGTTGACCGATAGTTCTGCCGTAACCTCGAGTCAGTTTAACATATTCGGCTTTAACAAATTTTCTGGGAAGAATGCTTATGGATTTCAAAGATTCTTGAGTCTGTCATTATCTACACCTAATAAGATTTCTAACGAGTATTTTTGGGGCTGATTTGGTAAAGGAAAGCTTGGGTTTCAATATTTTGAAAGTAGAGAATGTGTTATAGCTCACTCCAGTAGCTCCTCTGCTCCCTCAGGAAATCTGGCAGGTTAGGTTCAAAATGGGTTTTTAGTTATTTTTCTCCATGTTTTTGAGCGATTCTTGATTCTAATACTAACTAAACTTGATAAAGTTTCCAACGGCGCATTTTATAGATTTTTTTTATAACGAAAAGTTAGGGTTTCAATTTTTGGAATTAGGAAGTGTTGTAGAGAACCTCCCCTGTTCTTGGTAAACTAGTAAGCTACGTTCAAATGGATTTTTCTATAGGCTTTCTCCTTATTTTTGGGTTATTTTTGGTTCTATCAATATCTAGACTCGATAAGGTTTCCAACGGTACCTTATATGTAATTTTTGGAGCAGTGTAAAGGGGTTTTTGAATTTTTCAAAGTGAGGCATGTACACTGGAAATAGCTACCTGAGAACAAACAAATGTTTTCAAACTTCACTTATTTTACAAAATCATCTAGCTACCAACCCTAAGTTGGATGATCCAATAATCCCTCATAATCTCTAAGTTTATACTTATATAAAAAAACTCAACCAAGCTCAATCAATCAATCATCACCAATATTCAATCAATCTCATAAATCAAAATTAATCAAAGGAACAAAGAACCAACTCAAACCCATGGGAGATATATATATATATGTATGTATACCTGAAAATTAATGGCTGCACAGCTAAAAATAGAGAGAAATACGTGGGTTTTGAGATGAGGGAGGGATGGGAGTGAGTGAAACAACCAATTCTTGCAAGCTTTAATGACTAAGAAAAGAGGTTGAGATTTACAGCTGAAATTGACGGCTGCCCATCTGAAAAATGAAGAGAGGAGTTGGGAGATGAGAGAGAGGGTAGGGTTTGAGGTTAGAGAGAGATAGGAGAGAAAGAAATTTAAAGGAGTGTCCCCCAAACCAAATAAAATGCAAATTTTAATGAAATGAACATGGGATTCATTTGTAATTTTTCAATTTATTTTGTTCTATCCCATTAACTTGATGGAAGAGTAATTTGAAGTATAAAATAGCAAAATATCATTTCTTGAAAATGATAAAATATTGTTGATTGAGAGAGAAGCCTCAAATCGGCAGAAAAACGTCTACCGATTAAAGTTGTTTCTCAAAACGTTATAAAAACGTTTATTGATAAAATTTAAAGTTTAAAAACTTAATTAGGAAAATTCTCTCAATTTGATATTTAATTAGAGAATTTTCAGTAGCTAAACCATAATATTTTTACCGTTTGAAATTTTTCGGGCAATAATGATTAAAATCGTTTAAAACGGCATTAGGTTTTAAATTCTGAAACTAAGGGTTTAAAAATAATATTATGGAAATCTTTAAACCTAAATAAGATATTTTTGAATTTTCTAAAGTGTTTTTAATAAATTCAGGTCGAAAGAAAATTTTGAAACGAGTAATTTCTTTGCCGAGAAAATTCGGCCATAGAAAAAATTAGGAATTTTCGAATTAAAAGACAATAAATTTTGAATGGAAAGAAAGTTATTTAATTAAGGCTTAGAGAATTTTTGGAGTGCTACATTATAGATATGTTATTAAAGTGTCAGTTCGTCGAGGTTTAAAACTCAAATACAATATCTGTTCGTGGGTCCATTTGTAATTTTGAAATCCACTGCAATAAGGTTGGGTTCGGCCTGGATGTCTTCATCTCTAGTTAAGTAGCTTGACAATAAGGTCTAAGGAACTCAGTTAATGCAATGGAATGGAGTATATTAAACCCATAAATTGCACGAACTTAGATTATGGTGGAGAACGAGGCCGTAATTGTAGTGGCTAATAAGCCCACAGAGAAGTCTCCCTTGGGCAGGAGAGATTGAGTAATCTGAATCCGGATTACCACCCAACCAAGACTAGTTTTTATGTATAGACACATTTTTTTTAATTCCAACATTGTCCCTCACGTGTGAAATTACAATTGATAATGTTTTATGTATTCTCCAAATACTATTTCAATTATTTTTCAAATTAAATCACTTTGTCCCTATCCCTAAGTGCATGTGGTCACGTGCACTTCATCCCCTAATCATTTTAAATGTGTGACTCACTCTCCAGTCTATGCTAAATTAGTGAGAACCACTTTGCCCATTTCTGGCAGCATCTAATGAGAATATTCCGTCTTCAGCATGTGCATATCTTCGACATGCATTCTTCATGGTATTATACTCAAATTAAATTCCTTTTATCAACGGGACAAGATTGAGCCAAAGTTAGGGCACTACTACCCCCTCCCCCTTTCTATCTGGTTTTAGAGTGAGAGAATTATTGACTAAAGATAGAGATGTCATTGTAGAGAGAGAAAGAAATACAGTGAATTCATTTAAAAAGATTAATGGAGAAAAGTAGCCCCTATTCACTATCCCATAGGGCTTTGATTAGCACACTGTTTACTATCGTTGTTGGGAAGGTGAAGGAGAACTTGTCCAGCTCTCTCTTTCTCACTCACAGTCTCTTTCTTGATCATGCAATTGCACCGAATGTTTAAAGAAAAACCCTGAAAACTGCCGACATCTTCCTTAAATTGACCGCTTAGAACTAGTAAAAAGGATTCAACTCAAAAGAAAGTTTTTTTTTTCCCCAAATTTATTTTCCTTTTTTTTGGGTGGGCGTGTCAGGGGCTGGGGTGGGGGTGAGGAATTCTTTATTTTTAGGTGGACAATTCTTGGAAGCTTTTAAGTGTCCTAATTTTGCTTCAACTTGGTCCTACTGTTGCCCAAATATTTGAGGAATTTTAATATGACAATTTTACCAAATAAAAATGCATGTTGAAAAATATGTGCATTCTAAAGATGAAATATTCCTAAACATGTGCAAGCTAAGGACCGGGTATTCCAATCACATGTTGTTGAAAATGGGCAAACGGGTTTCTCTCGCCATTTTGGCATAGATTGGTGGTGAATAATATATTTGAAACGATTAGGGCCCAAAGTGCACAGGACCAATAAGATAGGCACTAAGTGCAATTTAGAGGGTGTTTGGCTAAGCTTATTTAAAGCATCTTATAAGATCCTACATCTTATAAGATGTTTTGGGAGCTTATAAGATGTTGGATCTTATTTTAAAAATAAGTTGTTAAAGTGTTTGGATAAAATAAGACCTTTTAACTTATAAGATATTAGTAATGACAATGTTGTAATTAAAATAGTTAAAAATGAAGGTAGATGTTAAGATCTTAAAAATAAGTTGGGAGCTCCTTACTTTTGTAAAAAGAGCTTATAAGCTCCTAACATCTTATTTTTGGAGTTAATAAGATCTTTTTTGAAAAATTTGATCAAACACTTCATGATATCTTATAAGCTCTTAAACATCTTATAAGATGTTTTTAAGAGCTTATAAGCTCACCCAAACACCCTCTTACTCTACTTTCTGTAGCATAGCTTTATATTCATTTTGCTTTATTTTTCATATATGTTTTGATCTGCAATACCCGGAAATTCACTAATTATACATATGAATAATATATATATATATACATATATATGTAAAAATACTTTTTTTTTTTCAGATTATTATATGTTTTAGGGGTTTTAACTAATAATTTAAACTAACACCAACAATTGAGTTCTAGGGGATTAGGTTTCTAAGTAGACTCAAACCCTAATTAGGTCAGCCCAAAACCACTTAAATATATCTATAACCCTAAAAAACTTTATCCCAAAAGACAAAGCCTTGCAACCAGAGGTAACTCCAACCTTCCCTTTTTTGATCTAGTCGTCTTTTGTGAGTTAGGATTTTAATAATAGGGTTGTTGTTAATAGGGAATCAACTTCTATCGATTAGGTTTAATATTATTGTGATATTCTCATTCGTTGATCCAATTGAGCGTGCCTAGACTAACACTAATTTGCAAACTTTTGGATTTTACGCTTAGAGGTAAGTGATTCCTATCTTTTACGTCTTATTTCGCTGTGACGTGTCTTTCGTTAAAATCTAAATAATTCTTTGTTGATGTACGAAATTACCCCTTCTAATATGTTTGTACAAGATTTTAATCTATCTTTATTTTCCAATTATCATTCACACCCCATGAAGCTAATTTTGGTCCACGGCAGTGGACAGAAAGAATTACCTCAAACCTTAGTGGTAGAATATTTGATTATATCTCTTATGCCACTTTGAAACGTGTTTATAAAGATACACTTCACTATTTCTAACTTTTCATTAATAGATGGATTATGGTCAGAGATGAGTAAATTGAGAAATTTTTATTTAACCAAGTTGCCATGTGATTTCGTGAATTACCGTACGTCAGATCAAAAAATTATTTTTCTTTCACTATGGTATTTAAGATTAATTAAAATTAGAAGCTCTCAAATAATAATAATAATAATAATAATAATAATAATAATAATAATAATAATAATAATAATAATAATAATTTTAATTAAACTTATGCTTTGAATGACTAGGGAATTATTGGTCCGAAACCGAGTTACCAGGTTATAGTAGCAACCGTTGAATCGACCTACTGGGTTATAGTAGCAATTAAATTTTTGAATCGAGCTACCAAGCTATAGTAGCAATTAAGTTTTTGAACCCACTCAATGGGATTGTAGTTAAGAACTTGGTCAAGTTAACTAATTTAGCTTTCAAAAAATTCATGAGCATATTTAATTAATTTAAGAACCATGAATCTGATAAAATGGGCAATTAAGTTTTTGAACCCACTTAACGTGTTGTAGTTAAGAACTTGGCCAAGTTAATCGATTTAGTTTTCAAAAAATTCATGAGCATATTTAATTAATTAAAGAATTATGAATATGATAAAATGGATATCCTTATGAATAATATGTGTGTTTCGATAATATGCTTCTAATATGTTCAATAATATGTCTCTGAATATGTTCTGATAATATATTTCTGAATAGGATTTGATAATGTGCCTCTGAATATGTCACAACGATATGTTTTTAATATATGCTCCAATAACATATGTCCAAATATATTTCTGAAGTATGCTTTGAGTCTCCTGAACTTCTAAATAAAAGCTCTTGTAATAATAATAATAATAAATAAATAAATAAATAAATAAATAAAAGTTCTTTTAGATATGATCTATGTACATAACTCTATGCACATGTACTGGGCAAAGTATCGCTCATACTATAATTCTCAACACTTTTTGCAAAAAATTTAGTTCAGGAAAGAGCCGGCACGCCAGCCTGGGAGTAGTTATATTATGTTACTCCTTTTTTTAATATGCTCTAGAATTATTTGTTTTTCTTCCCGAGTACCAGTTGTTTGAGAAGCACGTTTGAATTTTGCTAGTCATTGGATTAGGCCTCTAGTAATAGATTTTCAAAATTTAATTTGTAATGACAATTTCATTGGATATTAATAACAATTTTGGATTTTAGTAGTTCTATTCAATTTAAGAGGCTAAATAACTCTGGGCTCTTAAGCTTAGAGGCATTATCATATTATGTCCCGATTTCGGGGGCGTGACATCTTTTGGTGATTAAATTCTATATTTCATAAATTTACTAAATCTTTCAATGACAAATTAACTTCTTCCATTAAATTTTAAGATAAATCAAGTTCTTTTAAATTAATTTTTATATTTACTCAGTGATATGTTATGGATTTGCTGATTAAATCAGCTTAAAATACATAAATGCATGTATATAGCTTCCTATGAAGTTGTAACAATTCGAAAATTTCCCTAATCACATTTTTAAATCATCGCCTTTAATTGGTAGATGTTTTTTTTTTTTTTTT
>JACFYI010002877.1:11338-28502 GCA_014898755.1 Handroanthus guayacan
GGATATGAATATGGAAACAGTGTATCCGATCCGTTTAATATCCGTTTACACCCTTACTTATGATATTGATTGTTATAGGAATGGTTTAAGATTGAGAGAAATTCCATCCTCTTGAGGATTATAGGCTAAAGAGGTAAGAAATTTGATTAATTCATGGTTTTCATGAGTTTTTCTTTTATCTTGAAATCCATTGTATTAATTGATTTGGGGATCTTGATGATTGATTTAGAATTGGGAATCTTGATTATTGATTTAGAATGATGTTTAGATTTGAGATAGAAGTGTTGAAACTTGAAAATTTAAGCTTAGATTCCAACACACACACAACTAAGTTGTTTCGGATTTGCTACTGTCACAGCACAACCTCTCACTTTGAAAATTCATAACTTAAGTTTCCTTGCTCCATAAATTTCACATAAGGTATCGTTAGAAACTTATTTGAGTCTAGATGATGTTAGACCCAGGAATCACCCAAAAATAGCGAGGGAAATGGGAGATAAATCCATTTGAAATGAACCTGCCGTTTTACCAAAAATAGGGGAAGTCTCTATCACTACCCTAAGTTTAAAAATTTATATCTGGAGATCCTTACACCAAAAAAATCGACAAGACCCACCATTGGAAACCTTAGTGAGAGTAGTTATCATTAGAATTAAGAATCACCCAAATCCATAAAGAAACAAGACTAGAAATACCATTTAATCCGAACATGCCAGTGGACTCGGGAAACAGAGTACCCACTGGAACCCAGCCTAACGCATCTCTCAACTTTAACTTGTTGGAAACCAGTCATTTCTTCACCAAATCAACCCCAAAAATAGCTTTTAGAAACCTTATTAAGTGTAAATAATGATACACTTAAGAGTAATTGAAATCCATGACGCATTCTTCCCAGAAACTTTATTAATGCCAAACATGTTAAATGGACTTGGAGTTACGGCAGTACGCTGAGTCAACTTTAAAAATTTATAACTAAAAACCTACTTGTCGGATTTTCAATATAAAATCACCATTAGAAAGCTTATCGAGTCTAGATATCATAGAACTAAATTTCCAATTTTAACTCATTAGGATATATCTAGAAATGTGCTAGATATTTGACTGCCAGAATAGAAATGTAAGATCTTATGTGATATAAAATTGTGGTCTAGCATCTAAATGATCTTTATGTTAATAAATTAACTCGAGGGATTAGATGATCTCAATGTCATTTTGGGACTTAAAGCTTAAGGACCGGAGGTAAGGGTTATTACTATAATCATTCTTGAATCTCCTACCATGATCATGTTTGATCCTTGTTCTTATTATTAAAAACATTAATCTTTGGACTTGTTGAATATCTTGTTGAATTTCTTGGTACCATGCACTTGTTCGATCGTGAATGAGGAATTGTCAAACATAAGAGACTCAAAACAACATTTAGAATTACTTGATTTGAAATCCTAGTATTTTGATAATGAAATTTTGGACAAAATACTTACAAACATCAACTCAGACAAAAATGAATTTTACATGAATTTAGTTTAAATATTTTGTACTTGATTTTCATATTTTAAAAACATTTCAAAAGCGAAACTTCTTTTTACTTATTTGAGCATTTTGAATATATAAAAATCTAAAGCTTACAACAAAAATTTAAGTTTAGAACTTGTCAAATAAATTATTTTCAAAGCAGGAAATTTTCATAAGTTTTTCTTTATTTATTAAGAGTATTTTGAAAGTAGAAATATTTAAATTTAAAAGCGATTTGCCCAATTCCCAAATTTTAGTCCATACCTCATCTCCTTTAAATGTGTTGATTTTCAAATTGATTTTCTTATGTCCGATGATTCATTCTAAACGTTATATCCAATGTTCCAAAACACCCATGATTGATTTATTATTATGACCGAATTCTTGAAACCTACTGCATGACTGTTGGGCCCAGGGAGCCTTGGGAGGGACACTGGGCGGCGTCGGGCCGACAGATGAACCTCTGGTAGGTTTTCCATACTATACAGTTGGACCTAAGCTTGGTTCCGATTGTGAGTAGCTCCAAGGAGTCCTGAAGGTAGGATTTCCAAAGAGTTACTCGGAGACTCGTGGTCGACCGTGCTGCGTTGGCAGTTTCTCCAGACTGACTGGCTCTCCTTGAGTAACTACTCGGAGAAGCAAACGAAGGAATAAGGATGATATTTTATTGAAGTTATAAGAGTGACAGATCTACCAAACACTAGTTCAGCCATATTCATTTCGATATTCACATTGATTGTTGAAATTTGAACTCATGGTTTAATTTTGTTACGGATCGTACTGTTATGAATATCAAATTTTTGTTACTGAGCCTTTGGGCTAACTGAACGTTTGTGAAATCTTGATATCAATGGTTCTTGAGACCTGCTAATGGTATTGATATCCCTGAATTTATACTTTGGCCATTCTTGTTCATGGTTATGGTAATAATCCTTGCTGAGTCAGTGGACTTACCCCTTTTAACTCTACTATTATAGGAAATTAATTTTAAAAAATATCACGACGAGTTCAAAAGTCGGGAATCAGAATTTCTTGGTATCAATGATTATGTAATAGCATTAGGTAGGATTGAGACTCAAAGATGTAATTGTACAATTGAACAAAGTATTGAAAATGATTGTATTCATGTTGATTTTAAAGTTTAGTTTTATTATTTATGAATGTGAGTAGCATTTCGGACCTAGGGCGGAAATGCCCCAAGATCCTAGGCGTTACAGGATATCACAAAATCAATATTCAAAATGCCATTTTAAACATAGAATGGATATTCTTTTTTTAATAATACATATAAATATTCTTTTTGTAATAGTACATATAAACTGTCAAGTATTTAACCTAATTTTGTTAATCAGCTAATGAGTTTTGATCAAGCAAAAAGGTAAGGGCAGTAGTTGAAGCCCTTATTTCCACTTTGGAATTATTTATCGTGTTATTTTTATGCAAACAAGTAGCGTCCCTGTGCAGTAGGAAAAAGGTAACCCCTTCCCCCCCATCCAAAAAAAAGGAAAAAAAGGCATTGTACCTCCCAAACTTTCAAAAAATAGATAAGACACCCCCCTCCATCCAACCATGACATTCATGCGCAGAAAGTGCAACTGGGAAAATGAATTCATCGTGAAATATCTATTTTACCCCTCTTCAATTTGATGTAACATTGAGACAAACTGCAGTTAGCCCCCTGTGAAATGAGCAAAGGGCAAATACCCCTTGCAAAAGGCGCAAAAAAAGAAAAGGTAGTTGGGGATAGCATAAAAAAGATTTTCAAATTGTTCTTCAAAAAATAAAAATAAAAATATTGAATTTTTAATAATTAAATATTTTTAATAGAATAACACTTTTTATTTTTATGGTATGATCATATTTTTGACAAGAAATTATATTTCAATATTTACATTTACTCATCTTCTAATTTTATTTTAGTATCGAAAAATTCCAAAGATAAATAAAACACTATAAAATAATAAAAAATTGCTGTAAATTTGTAAAATAATGCAAATATTAATCAAAAAATAATAAAGATCTTAAAATTTTATTTGGTTAAAAAGTGAAAATATCATATAAATAAATTTTTAAATTTTTTAATTAGAAACAAATTTTCTATTTATAATGAGTGATGAGAGTTTATGCAGGAAAATTGCAAAATTGGTCCCATAAGTCAGACATTTTTCCTTTGGTTTAGTTAACTAGTCTACTGTTATGGTTAGAGATGAGATAAAAGTCTTATTTTGTTCATCCTAAATCAAGAGTTTTATGCTAGAAAAATAGGAGTCTTATTTGGAAGATATTGTCAATTAAATGGTGTTATTATGTACTACATATTTATGAATGAAATGAATGTTTTATTTGATGTATGTAAACTTTGGTTCAAATTTCAGTCTTTGTTTTTAAGAGGCCAAAACAACAGCGTATTCCCCTGTTTTTTTCAATTCTTAGAACCACAACTAGAACCAAAACAACATCATGCAATGCTAAACCAATGTAGAACCAGAATCAAGAAAAACAAACCAAATATACAATACTAATTAGAACCCATACAAAATTATATGAAAGGAGATGTAAGTCCATCAATATATTACTAATAATGATCAGTTACTACATCTTGTTTTCTTGCTCAAGCAGCACATCATGGACCAAATGACAAAAAAAGAAAAAGAAACCTAAGAGATAGCATCAGCATCCAATTACCAACTGTTTTAAGCAGTCAAAACAATAGCAACAGATAACCAAAATGATATAGCATCCAAAATAGAACTTATATACTTTGCACTACACAAACAAACAACTGTCAAACATCTTCATTCTCTTCCTAATGACAGTACACAAATTTGCCATTGAATCAAATCTTTGGCCTCCTTCTCCTAAGATTAGAACTGGAGGATAAGGGCATCACTGTCTGTTTGCTTGGCACCAGAACTTGTGCCTCTGTGATTGTAGCCTTTGATCTTGTCCTATAAGTAGGTGTTTGACTGGATGAGGGCCTGGGAAATTCATTTGCACGTTTCTCCACTTGTGAAGGATTCTCTGCAGCTTTAGACCTTGTTCTAATAGGGTACAAACTTGGATTTGGAGATGGTATTGGCATATCACCCATATTTCTTGTCCTTTTCCTTGCCTATTTAATTCATAAAATAAATGAATAAGTATAAAGCAAAAAGCATACTTGAGAGGCATAAAATTAAAGAAATTACTGTTAGCTTTAATCCGATCAATCCAGTCATAGATTCTTGAGTTTGTGGTTGTGAATGCTGAACAGTATTTTGCGAGGCTAGCACAGTCCATATATCATCATTATCCTTGCTTGTCTTCTCAAGTACCTAATAAAAAATAACAAATTAGACTTAAGTGGTTATACTTAGAAAAAAAAAACACAGGTAGGTGATATAGGCATACTGCAAAGGTGAGTATGGGGCATTCTCTTCAGTTTCACCATATGCATTCTCTTCATTTAAATATTTTGCATTCTCTTCTTGTCTTTCAATTTCTTTACCACGAACCTGTACAAAAGAATTGAATACACTTTCAAAGAGTGTGCAAGTGCAAGTAAATTAAAGTATGTATGTAAAATAGAGATGGAATGTAACTTACTCCACTTGATTCCTCATTTTTCTGATTCTTGCAACCTTTTCTATTATGCCCTGTGCCTCCACATAATCTGCACCTGATAGTCAGTTGTTACTTTCTCATTCTCACTGTCTCAGCATTGTTCTTCCTTTTGGTGCATTTCCTTTTGTTAGGGACTTAGGTGCATAAGCACTTGTGAGTGGCAACCCCAAGTATGCCAAATTTTGCTCGTTTTCTCGTTTTGTGAAGCGAATTAGTAACCAGGCTTTTGCTAATTAATGAAGAATATTTTGAACTTAATGAAAATGGGATTTTAGTATTGCCAATCTTAAGCTTTGATAGTATATTTCGTGGTCATAAAATTATGAGTCTTGAGCATTGGATTGACACTAAAGAATTTCATGGACCAATATTTGATAAATTTGGTGACAAGTATAGAAACCTTATCAAACAAACTCCTTGGGAAACGTGATAGGCTAGAAATGAGTTTTGTTTGAGAAAATATGGGCACCAGAAAACCCAATGGATATAGAGGACAATTTACCTAAGAGATGTCACATAAGAGAACTCCCTAATGATAAATGGGTTTACAACCACTTGTAAATGAATAACGACAGCCGGCTAACTTAGAACGAGCTAGTAAGAAAATTTTAAAGGATCAATCATTAACTAGGTTTTTGAGATTTAAACCGCCCAAGCTCGAAGATGAGCTTGATAATAAGAAAGTAAAGGCCTGATTTGGAGAAGTTGAGAAAATTCTCTAAGTATTCAAATACTCGAAAGAACCACGGGTTAGATATACTAACTTTCTTTTAGAAAAGACAGTATAGAATCGGTGACATGTTGTAGAGCAAATAAGGAATCGTGAAAAGGGATCATGTAGACTTGGAGATATTCCGAGCAGAGTTATGGAAAAATACTTTCTATAAGTAGCAAGAAAGGTAAAAAAATGAAAGAGTTCATAAATCTGATTCAAGGATTTCTATCGGTAATAATGTATGAGGCAGAATAATCAGGTGATCTAGTACGCCTTGCATGTCCTGATAGACGAAGAGTAAAGGACAAAAGAAAAAGTTCATTGATGGATTGAAACCCGAACTGATGTATTAGCGAGAGACCGAGGGATGGACTTTATGCAAGGAACGAAAAGTAATACCTTAGTCCAAGATTTTTGCCAAGCTTTATTTAGTCTTAGAACTGTGCCTTCTTTTTATCAACTATGTAAGCTGAGTGAATAGGTTCAACTTTAGAATTTATAGAAATTCTATATGAAATTTAGAACCTATAAGAGAACCTTACTAAACCTGTATTAAGTATTTGAATTATCCTGTGATGATGGAGAAATAAGAAATTGTCACTTGTTCTACCAAACTGCCCACCCAAAAAGGCCTTACGTAAGTAAAGTAACATGTTCGAATCCTAGATTTTTAAGCCCGAGAACTTAGGAATCATAAGATGCTCTAAGTTAAAATCTCTTGAAAGCATAATAACGCCATGGAAAATAGATATCCCTACCTATTCGCATAGAAATGAGATTCATTTAAGGGGGGGAAGAGTGTAATACCCCGAGATTTTCCTAATTAAATTTTCGAATCAATGAATTCACAAATTAATATGATTTCTATAAAACAAAGAATGTTTTAATTTCAAATACAAGTTTCACACGTTCGAAATATTTCTCTCGTCAAAACTCGAATTCCTTACAATAGGTCAGCCCAAATACATTTCTTTAAGCCAAGAATTGGTCCAAATAAAGCCCTATTTCAGCCTAACAACTCAGCCCACATTGAGACCCATTTATTAAACATTTAAAAAAAAAAAAAAAAAGAGAAAAAGTGAGGAAATCTGAAAAATTAGATTTCCAGATTTTTAAGCACGGTGGCAGCCGAAAATCATCAAGGGACAATGGTGTTTGGTAGGTATTTTAATTAGAAAAAATTCTAGCCAAGTAACTTGGCAACCTTTCACTATAAGAAGTAAGGGTGCATGAGTGTATGCACTCATTTCTTCATCCCCAAATTTCTGAAAAAAATCCTTTCCTTGTTTCCCTTCATCTCTCGGAAGCCACATTCCACTTCATACACACATTGTAAGTTTCAAAATATTAAGGGAATCAAAAGGGAAAATCTAGGGGGTGTTCTCTCCATCATTTGGCAAGTTGAAGCTTAGTTATATCTCTATTGATATGATATGTGATTTAAAGTTTGATATAAGAGCTTATGGTTGACTTAGGCGATTGATACGGTTGATCAAACTCGAAGCTTGGAATATTTACGGATTTAAACTTTGAACAAGTAAGACTTATAGAACCTCATCTTCTTCTCGCATGCTTAATATGCTTCCCATTATTTGTTCTTCTCATCATGTTGAGCTCATTATGTTATGATCATATGAATTTATTGTATCTTAAGCTTGCTTGCTATGATCATTATTATCGTTGTTATGAGCTCTAGACTTTGAAATTATGATTCATTGCCTCATGAACATTCTTGATGACTCTCCTATGCTTGGATTGAAATTATACTATGGACCATGGACTAAAAGAGAAGGACTTGACCTTAAAAATTGAAAGAAAATAGGAGACTTGGACAAACGTCGTTTCTTTAACTCGGTTTTGATAATTCAAAAAATCTTTATTCAAATTCCAAACCGATGCTTTAGAAATATTTTTGGGCAAAACACAACCTTAAAATTTTAGTTTTGAACCAAAAATTAAAAGAAAATAAAAAGACAAAAATGTGAAATTTGGGCTGAGAATCAGCGCCCAAGTGCTCGGATTGAGTGCTCAAGCACCCAAAACGAGCTCCCCCAGTGCTGCTCAGAAATATCAAAACATCATTTTTCCAGACCCTCAGTGCTTAAGCGCCTGAACTGGTGCTCCACCGCCCACCAAAATTGTTTCAAAATTCTGATTTTGATTCTAGTCTAGAAACTGAGTGTTCAAGCGCCCATTTGGGCGCTCAAGCGCTCAGACTCGAAGTTAAAACCATTGTTTGGGGACTCTAGGGCCCAAACACGTACCCAAGTGCCCGTTTCAGAAAATTTTTAACCCGTTTCCATGATCTTAAACGTGTGTTCGACCTCTTTTTGATAACCCAAGTCCATATCACGTTTTTCTAAATTAAAATCTAGATTTTTATACAATGAATCCTCAAGTCCATAATCCAAATTGTCCCTTCGGGGACATCCGATAAAATTGGAACGATACAGAGAAGATTAGCATGGCCCCTGCGCAAGGATGACACGCATAAATCGAGAAAAGTCCATAATCCAAATTCCTGATTTGTTTCGAATAATAGGATTGACTGAAATTCTGAACTGATTTATTACTACTCTTAATCAATCAAACACTATGTCGTGATGGCTTACTGAGAAACCTGAAATGACTAACTGTTCCTGAACCTGTCTGAATGTTTACTGTTGGGCCTTGGGGTTTGTCAGGAGTATCTGATACGGGTAATATCGGATTGACTATTAGAACCTCCGGGACTCCCCTACTATTGGATAGACTGGATGAGCCCTAGAGTTAGGATTTCGAAAGCCTATCTTAAAGCACGTGGATAGTCGACAGTGCTTTTACTGTACTGGCACTTACAAGAGCATTGGAGGGATAAGGATAAATCTGTTTGAAGATATAAGAGTGATAGATCCACCAAAACTGCTTGATTCAGCTTTATATGACCTGAATGTGATTATTGTTTACTGTTATCAAATTGATATCACTGTCTTGACTGTACTGTACTACTTACTAAATCACATTCATGGCTATTACTGTCTTGTTTTCCGTTTGTACTCTTCTGTTCCTATTTCCTGCCAAAATTTTATTGGGTCAGTGGACTCATGATTCCATAATATCATGTAGGTTCCTAAACCAATGATTGACTTATTAAAGCTTAGTATAGACCATGAATTTAGTGACTGAAACCTCGTGTTGGTACATGGCGTTCATTTTAGAATTGATGTATATAAGTATGTACCTGGGCATGTTGAACATTTTGATTTCAGATTTGTCAAGAATGTATAAATTGTCAACTTGTAATGGTTAGGATATCTAGATGTGATATTTTGGTTTAGTTAAGTTCCCGTTTGAACGATGGATGCGTTTAGCTTGTAATTTGGATTTTGTAGGATTTTGAAAAATTCCAACTTGTAAATTTGGAACATTAAGTTATGAGATTGTATTTTAGAATTTTAATGGCCTGCATTGGCATTTTCTATTGGGATTTAGTATGAATGAATTATGTTAGTTTCTGTTTGGTTTTGGAATGATTATCCGTCTGCGAGTAGCACTTCGGATCTCGGAGCGAAATGCCTCGGGATCCGGTGCGTTGCAGGTAGGGCACTCCAATTGTGAAAGAAGTAAGAAATACGGATTACCACCTACACGCTCCCGTAGTTTTGGTCTAGTATTACATAACTTCATGTGTTTGGTGAAATTACAACAAAACCCTTATCGTTGTATTAGTTGACAGTTTGTGTTACAATTAGAACCTTTGAAAAAATTAAACATGTTAGATAAAGAGGGTTTTACACGTAATATTTCAGCCAGTTATTAGATTTTCAGGAATTTGATTGTGATGTTATATAAGTTCTCTTAAGTTTTTTTTTTTTTTTTTACCACGATAAGGACTTTCTGTAATTAGCCCAAACATAAACGAACTTATAGAGTTCGATTCAATCACATATACTCATATCAAACGTATTAAATGAACAAAGATTCGATTATCGAGTAGGTTCGACGATCGGATTGGAAATTGGACCACAGACTTAGGAAAAATCATTTTAAAATTTTTGAAACATCGAAACGACTTGAAAAATAGACTTAAAATAATAAAAGAAGTCAAAAAACAAAAATTGGGGACTGTCATGGGCACGACCGCACTCAAAAATGGGCGCGGAAGTGCAGACGCGACCCGCGCCACTGTCCCGGGCACAGCTGTAGTACTGTTCATGCGCGGTCGTGCAGTGAACAATACGTATGAATAGTACTTTTTTTTTAAAAAAATCCTCAGAATTTTTCCCACGATTTTTGTAAAGCAAGTTTTAGTAAAATCTAAGGTTTAAAATTTTTAAAATTAAAGAAAGTGACCAAAAATCAATTTTTTTATCAAAGTTTTATTCTATTCAAATTTTTTTTTTTAAAATCTCATTTTTCCAGCAAATTTTTTAGGCCATTTTCTTCAAATTTTCATGTTAAAATTTTTAAATTTTACGATTTTTACAATTTATAAAATTTTAAGTTCCATAAACCATTTTTTAGATGCTATTACGATTTTTCCAATTGGTCCATGGTTCCAAGTCCCTTTCTAAGCCAACATATGGTTACAAGAATGTTCATGGTCCTTTTGGTTCTCTTGTGAACAAAATATAAGCTCATGATCATAATAAATTAAGCAACAACAACAAAATGAGCTTATTTCATAATAAATCATGAACATAGCAAGAAATCAACTAAATGAACAATAAGTCGACTAAGAGAGGAAGAGAAGCCACAAATACTCACATTGGCCCTAAGTTTCAATTTTTTCGGAGATTAAAGATCAAGGATTTCAGGTTGAACCTATAAATACAAAACTCACTTAGTGATTCCATCATCATTAAAGTTAGATTAACCAAAGAAATAATTCAAGAAGCTTATCAAGAGCTTAGTTTTAGCTTACCCAATGCTCAACTAGAGAGTATACACTTATTCTCCTTCTTTTCCTCTTGATTTCTTAAGAAAAACTAAAATTTGTTTGATATATATATATATATGTACATGTATAAGTGCCAAGATAGAGGTGGAGAGGAAGAGGAAAGTGCTGCTGATGTTCTTCTGAAATTTTGCAAGGAGAAAGTGTGATTTTTTATTCATTTTAATCGTATTTATAGACATAATGAAGTCTCTTTACTTGACCAAGAATTTTCTGTCATTTAAAATTGGCAATATCCCTTAATTCAAGGGAGAATTTCGGCTGCCATCCTTTCAGAAAATTTGATCAGAATTTCTTCCCCCTTTCTTTTGAAAATTCATAATTTGGGCCTAAGGTGTTGGGCTTTGGGCTAAACGTTGCGTAAACGGAGCTTCATAAGTTAGAAAAAATTTTCGGATGTAAAGAAATTATTTTGATGTAGAAACGATTTTTGCGAGTTCTAAACCGATTTATCATTTGAAAAACGGAGGATTAAATTATGAATTAGAGAATTTCCGGGGTGTTACAAAAAGGGTAAAATTTTGGTAGAAAATTAATTGTTTACGTTGTGTATCAGATACATAAGTATAGCTTCATGCATATGCATTCAGTACAAATATATACAACTTTGTATTAGAGGAATAATTACCTCTACACCCCCTAAGATTTATCATAATTACCAGAACACTCCCTGAGGTTTAAATAATTACTATTGCACCATCCATTATACAATTAAGCTAAAGTATAACTACAATCACACGGCCTCTTGAATGTATGCACATGCAATTATGGTGAACGTATATATATATATATATATTAGAATTACCTTCCCTTAACCAAGGGTTTACTTGTATGGTAACTATCCAAACTTCTGGAAGTATAATAATAATTATTCAAATCTCAGGAGATGTTTTGGTAATCAATCAAAACCTCAAGAGATGTTGAGGTTATTATCCATTTTATTAATATTTGTTACAAGAATACGAGTTGGCCTTGTCATCCATGCACATGAAGATAGAGACAATTCAAAAGTTGTACGCGCAACGTTAATCATTGTTTTTAAATTAACCATTACAGCTAGGATGCTTGAAGTCAAAGAACCTCTCCTGCCAAAATCTTATTAAAAATAAAAATAAGAATGGGATAATTACCTCAGCACCCTCAAGGTTTGATTTAATTAGAAAAACTCCAAATTGATTTGATAAATTACAATAGTACCTTTAAGTTCGTATGAATTTAATAAATATTAGAAGAATCTGCCGACTATTTCTTTCATATTGTACCTAAAACAATTATTTAATTAAACTTGGGAAACGGTGCTCTTTGGAAAAATTATTCAGCAAAAGTTAAGTTTCTTTAATTATATAAATGCATTATTCAGCAAAAGTTCAATTATATAAATGCATTAAAATTTTATTGGATAACATAATTAAACTCTTTCCACTAGGTCGTCCCTAACCAATTTTTCTTTAATAACAAATATACCTTTTTACTACTAACTAAATTATTAACAATTAATTAAATGTCTATTTTCTTTTATAATTTTTCATTCTATAGAAACAGGTATCTCTCTGAATTACTTTTATTGTTTTGTATTATTATTTATTTCTTAATATTTATTTAAAAGGTTAAGTTTCTCAATGCTCACCTAGTGAGGATAACTTTTATATTATTTAGAATATTCAGACATTATGCTTTTAGCTCTTTAATACAGATTTATTGAGTTTCACATGCAAACAGATGTAATTAAGATTTTTGCAGCTAATAATATTATCCTTTATAGTCTTCACTATATTATATAAGTGTTTTCAATGTATATTTCATACATTTATGTGCGTAATCTTGTTTAATGAGATTAATGCACCGAAGAACATTACTGTACAGGTAAATAATGAATTAATCAGAGAAAAAGACAAACCAAGAAAGTTAATTGAAACTAAGAATTGTACTAAATTATTTATACAGTTTATATTCATCTAAGAAATTTATAATTGGTTAACATTTATGATTTTATATTGGGTTCAATGTGCAAAAATTATTATTAACTTTTATGATGATTCATTTAATATATAAAATATTTTATTTGATAATTTAAAACTGATAAGCAATCACCAAAAATAAAATAAAATAAAGCAATCGCCTAAAAAAAAAACAAATAATTAAATCTTACAAGCACTAAAAAATATTTTATTTCTAAAGTATTTCACGTTATAAATTGAACACATGTTATAATGAAATAATTACTCAGTATAAATTCTTTCTAATAAAGATTCAACCTTAGAACATTATGCATCTACTATATTAACAAATAATTAACCATTTGAAGAATAGCATGCAAGTGTCGTAAAAATAGATTTCATAGAATGGCCATTCTTTTTATAATAATATAGGGAAAAATTCACTTTTGATACTGTAGGATATGACCTCTAACATATGTGATACCATAGTTTTACACCATAACACATTGCATACTATAAGAATAACAACTTTGACTCAAAAGATACTCTTTGTCAAATATCTAACGGAGCCACTAATTGGGGGAAAAAAATGAGACCGAAAAATGAAAAATAGTCCAAATCAACTTTGTAAAAAACAACATTCACCCACTCTAGAAGAGCATTCGCCCCTATTCCTTTTCTCTCAACAGAACCCAGAATCCCAAGACAATTTTCCGTAAACTTGTCTCATTATTTCAACAGTCCGGTGTTAAAAGTATCTTCAGAGTGTAATACACTCGATTCTGGAGTTAATCTACATTAATCAGTCAAAATTTGGGCTTGTTTCCAGTAAGTAAAAAACAATTTCTCCACTTTTTCAGTAGAGAAAAAGGGGGCAAATTGTAATTTGCCCAATATTAAACTGAAAATGGGGCAAAACCGACTTTTCAAGATGAAAAACCACTATTCACACGCGTGAATGTCGCGGTTGCACAGAAGGGGGCATGGTGCCTAATTTATTTTTGAGAGTTTAGGGGGTATAATTCCTAGTTGTTTTTCTTTTCTTTTTTCATTTTTTTTTTACTATGAGGGGCTATTTTGCCATTTTCCTATTTCACAAGAGGGCTAATTGCAATTTGCCCCTTGTTTGTGTTATGACTTGGGTGTTTTACCATCAACGGCATCTTTAATTCTAATTTTTCTTGCCAGAACGTTGCCCTTACACCACTTTTCCTGTAGAACTCACTAGCTTTTATGTTTGATGTATAGAATGTTGTTCACCAACTTCTTATTCATGAGTTTTGTCATGCGAAAGAAGTAGATTTGATCCGCATGTAATTGATCCAATACAGGTTTGTGCACCTCAAAATTAGGAATTTCATACTAAACCAACTGCGATTCTGACCCATTAAATGCGCTCTTGATGATGCGATTGGAGTTATACATCAAATCTGTTCCATGTTACACCATGCAGCGGCAATAAAATAGGAAAATGACCTTTTGGCACCATTTTGGTTTGTTTAGGATGCAATCCGAGGGGTAGAGCACTCCAATTGTGAAAGAAGTAAGAAATAGGGATTACCACCTAGACACTCCCTTAGTTTTGGTATAGTTTTAGATAACTTCATGTGTTTGGTGAAATTACAACAAAACCCTTATCGTTGTATTAGTTGACAGTTTGTGTTACAATTAGAACCTTTGGAAAAATTAAACATATGAAATAAAGAGGGTTTTACACGTAATATTTCAGCCAATTATTATATTTTCAGAAATTTGTTTGTAATGTTATATAAGTTCTCTTAAGTTTTTTATTGAGCACAACAAGGACTTTATGTGATTAGCCCAAACATCAAGGGCGTTGAGGTAGTTATCCCTAAGAAATATTATGTAACACCCGAGGATCCTAGAGCATCCACCCATAGGTTCAAAACGTTATTCGATCAAAAAGGAAACTAGCTAAAATCCGTAACAGAAAATTCATAACATATCCATTGCTAAATTAAACATCAAAGTGTCTCATAATTACAAGCCAAATCTTTTTCCAGAAATACATCATGGGTTCCAAAAGATAGAAACCGCTATGTAAAAAGTCCCAAGAAGTTCTACTAGTCAAAACACATTTGCATAAACAAATATCAATTCCAAAAATGCTATCATAAGTTCTCAAAGCTTCAAAGAATTCCAGGAGCTAATTTCCTACATGATAGATAGTGAAATCATGAGTCCACTAACCATAACAAGACTTGTGGCATATGACAAAGAGTGCAACATTGATCAAGAGGCATAACAAGAACGAACCATGATTGTGATAACAAATATCGAATCGAAACATTTAAAACGGGCATTATGAACAAATAACTTACAAATTTTATTACTTTCATACTAATAAACATATAAGGCTAAAACAATCATTTGATAGATCTGTTATTCTTATAACTCCAACATTTAATATTCATTTTATCCTTATCCCTTCTGTAATACCCCGAGTTTTCCCTAATTAAGATTTCAAATCGTCAATTTTCTCAAATTATTTTGATTTCAATAAAACGGAGAACATTTTAATTCTAAAAATGAGTTTTACGTTCAAAAATAATTTCTCACATCGGAATCTCCATTTCTTACGACAAATTTCAGGCCAATAATGTTTTATAAGCCCAAACCAATCAAGTATTTCCAAGCTCAATGCTAACCAAACCATTAGAAACATATACATATACATATACATATATATCTATAGGAACAAGAAACAAATCAGATTTTCCACCTCCAAGCATGGTCCAGCCGGCTTGCCCACCATTTTCTAAGGGATGTGTTGGTTGAATTGGTCTCAAATCTTTGACCACCAAACTCCCCACTCAATTGCCTATAAAACATGGATGAAAATAGTCATTGGTTTCAGATTTTCCTTACCTCAAAAGCAACTGAAAAATTTGTTCCTTTTCCCCTCTATTTCCAGCTCTCGGCAGCCTTCCATCTTTCCCAATCTTTGCTATTTTCTTAAGGAAAACTCAAGAGAACTTTAGGGGATACTTACTCTACCTTGGTAAGCTTGATGTTAGCCTAATGAATAAGTGATTATGTTATTTATATGTAGGAGTTAACACTTGGTTCGAATGTATTTAGGTGATTAGCTCAAACTTGGGGCATCTCTAGCATTTCTTCAAGACGAGCCTAGAAGCTCTAACAAGTAAGACTTATGGGTTCCATTCCTTGTTCTAGAATCCATGTTCCATTTCATGCAACGTTTAATATTCAGTTTTCAAGCTCGTAGGCATGTGATTCATGTTGTGTATTGTGAACTCTATGAAATGCATTCTTCGTATACATATATGTGTTATTCCATTTCATGAACATTTTGAGTCCCTATAGTTAGTAAAAATCACGACCTGAGCTTGGATGAGACATTGAACTAAGGACGATGGACTAAGAGGCGGATTCGATAACCTAAAAGCGGACACGAACACAAGATACGGACAAAACACCATATTTCGACTTGACTTTTCTAACGAAAAATCTTTAATCAAAATTGTAAAACGACATTTTATAAATGTTTATGGATCTAAAACAACCCCAAAAATGTGATTTTTAACCAAAAATCAAAAGAAAATAAAAAGACGAAAAAACGAAAAACATGGCCGAAGCTTAGCGCTTAAGCGCTCAAAACGGGCGCCCAAGCGCCCAACGGGCGCTCAAGTGCACGAAGTGAGCGCTCAAGCACCGGTCCAGATCGCCAACTCCAGAAGCCAGGGCGCTCAAGCGCCCAACTCACTGGAGAAATTGGGTTGTTTGGGCGCCTGAGCGCCCAAACTCGCGCTTAAGCACCCAAACTGTTTTTCAAATTTCATTTTTCTTATTTTGTTTGGTTGATCTAAGTCCGTATCCGATCTTTTCAAAGTATAGTTAAGTTTTCAAAACGATGAATCCTCTAGTCCATAGTCCAATGCTCGTTTGTTCAAACTAAATGATTGACTAAACTCCTAAATTGTCCATTTAATTGCTATTAGTCAATCAAACGTACCAATAGCTTTATGATTTTGGTACATTTGAACTGTCCTGATTGTTCATACGCCTACTGTTCTGACTGTTTGTTGGGCCCAGGGGATTTACATGAGTATCGGATTGGGCAACGTTGGGTTGTCAATATGAGCTATGTAAATTCCTATCTGTGGGATAATCCGAATGACTCTGGAGTTAGAGTTCTGAGGGATTATTCTAAAGTACGAATGCCAACTGTGCTTTACTGTCTGTTGCTCTTTTGAGAGTTGGAGGGATAAGGATTTTATCTGATTATATTGAAGATATAAGGGTGATAGACCCACCAAACACTTGTTTCTGCCTTATGACTCGAATGTGATATCTGTTATTGATTTGATTTGTTTATTCTGAATGTTCTATATAGTTTACTGAAATTACATTCTTGTCCCATCATCGATATGCTCATTGTTTGGAACTCTCTTGCTTCTATCATCTTGCCATAAGTTT